>PVJH01003006.1:0-123337 GCA_004026705.1 Nesogale talazaci | reverse complement strand
GCTATCAAGGAGTCATGGAATGGGGAGGTGTCTGATACTAAGGGTTCAAAAGAAAGTAATTGTCTAGAAAAGAATGATGGCAATGTATGTGCCTGATATCATCAATATCTGGATTACAATAATAATTGTAAGAGCCCTCAATAAAATGATTTTTTAAAAAAGATCAGCCATAGACTATTCATTTCATTCAAAACTCTTTGTCCATCTCTGATCCTGAAGCAAAAACCCACAGGTTGGTGGCAGCATGCTCTGGCTATCAAAGCCTTTGCAAGTGGGCCTGACTCATCTAGTTTTACCTCTCAAAGGACTTCAATCGTGTTTCTCAAGTCCTTCCTTTCAGCTCCTCTGCATCAGCTCAGGAAAGGCTACTTTGTGCTTCTATGGCAAAGGAATGTGCTCAAATTCAAACAGACTCATGCTTCTTAGTTTTTTCAATAGGTGGAAATATTGTAAAGCTTAATGACTTACTCTCATGAATGGTCTCCTAGCCTGGAGTGTTGTTTAAAGAAAATATATTTTTGCAAGACTAAATCTGTTCAAAGAGGAATATTAAAATGTTTGTCTGGGTAGGGTGCTGCATATTATTCTTCCTTTGACTTAGGCTTTGAAAGCCTGGTAAAGGTTTCCTTGAATGGCAGACCCTTTTAATGGTCTTTGACAACAAAAAAAGTCTAGAGTTCTAAGCGTACCTTATCTACCCTGCTGACCAGAGGCTCTAGCTCATCAAGCAACCCTTCAATTGTCTTAGAATAAAGCCCCCAACTTTCTAAATGACCTCCTTCTTATGTCCCAGTTTGATGACATCTAAGACCTGTACAATTTAATATTACCACATGCTCCGAATTTGGTGCTCCTTGGTAATGGCATCAGAAGCCACAGGAAGTGGGCAGTCCACCCACTATGGAAACCCACTATGGAAATTCTCTGGATATTTTCTTATTTGCCCATGAGCAGAGGGTCCCTACCAAGAAAGGCATATCCAGTCTACATCCTCCATGTCTCCTCTCAAGAAACTTCCGTTTTTAAAAACAGGACACCTCTGGTATGGATGGAATTGCCTCTACCTCCTACACAATAGACTTTGGAACTATCGCCCCTATATCTGTTAATAAGGCTCCTGGTGGCACAGGTGGTTTGCAAGGCTGTGCTTTATGCTGGTGGTTTGCTTTAAGCTTACTCTACCCGGTGTCACAGAAGAGTGGCTTGGTAAAATACTTCTATAAAGAAATTTTAAAAATACTGTCATCACATCGACTTGGACACAGAGCCAGCTTATGTGATGACGCAGAGCTTCACTGTGGAATTTCTGAGGCTGTACAATTGACTGAAGGAGACAGCTGCATGTTTTCTTGCACAGAGTGAGCAGTTGATGAGCTTGTCAGGATGCCCTCATGGTTAGCACCCTAAAGCTTAACCCACAGTGACACCAGAATAACTCTGCAAAAATATGGGCCACAAAGGATTCGTAAAATCCATACAGCAGTCGAAGCTACTTAATAAAGGACTCAGATCAAATCCACCTCTGTTCTGTTCTGCTTTGTCTTGTTCTGCGCTATAGATGGCAAAACTAAAATGACCCCAAGAAAAGTAAAGTTCCTCATTTTTCTTCTTGCAGATCAGTACCAGCGGATGACTTACTCCATCCACGTTTTGTTGTTCTTAGCCATGTTGATCACTGTTTGCCATTTGTAAGCATTTACAAATACCTACTCTGGAAAAGCAAGGAGCCTGCCATAGCCCTGCAGGTGATCTCCTCCATTACAAAAGGAGACCCAAGTGCATGAACCAGCCACACATATGAGAGTGCAAAACAAGTGTATAGAGAGGAGAAACGGAGAGAGAAGAGAGGAGAGGGGAGAGAAATCACGCGTGGGTCAGACCAGAGCCTGGGACAAATAAAAAATGGTCCTCACTGGCACTGAACAGTCTGGGTGAGATATCTGTAACTCTGTCAATTGCACTCCCATGCCTCATAGCAATACAAGACAGGAAGGTCCTCTACCAAGCGCATGTATGTTTGTGAAGGGATCCAGGCCCAACTAGGGCATTTCGAGGCTGGTATCAAGTGCCCCCAGGAAAAGTCTATCTCACAGCTTCATCCCTGACATGTAGACTTCTCTCTACCCTTGGGTTTCACACCCAACAAGTCCAGACTGGGAAGAAAGGAAAGCATCACAGAGCTTTCTGAGGGGGTCAGAGAAAATGTTAGCAAAAACACTGAGATAAGGCCGAGGTGGTGATAAAATAGAGGTGATAAGATAGAGATAAGACAGCTCTTTCTCTGTAGATGTGTCATGTGGAATTCAGGCTTGCCTTCTAGGGTTTCTGCGTGATGTTCACTCACTCCACATGACAGCACTTGTGGAAAACAGCCTTCCACTCCCATAGCACATGCCAGGGCTTGTAGGGCGGAAAGTACAGACTGCCGATGGATGGGTAGACTAAGAGGAGAGACATTGCAGCCTAACACAGGAACTTCACATGCCCTGATTAGCTAATGTCATAAGCCCTCCCCTAGATTTAAAAAAAAAAAAAAGGCCTACGGGGCAATTCCTTCTGCTCCTCATGAGGCAAGAAGGTAGACCTTGGAGGATGTGACCCCCTCTGCCCACCCCCACCCCCAACCACTGCCAAGGTCAGGATTTAAGCAGGAAAGGTTGCAAGATGTGCTCTATAGGGTGCTAAGAAAGCTACTCAGTTCCCCTTATGGTAATGGTTCTCAACATGTGGGTCATGACCCCTTTGGGGTCACAGGAGTCACAGGAGTCACTTAAAACCATTGGAAAACATATATTTCCAATGGTTTCAGGAATGGAGACACACACCTCTATATCCATCTTCAGGAGGGTCTGCCCACATGCAGCTATGCCCACATACTAGTATCTGGTGTGAAGACTGTTACCCAAGCTACACTATGCTTCAAGACAACATTTCATTTATTTATAATTAGAAATAAATATTTCATAATACATAATTACATATTGTTTTGGGAATTAACCACTATGCTTTAATTATGTTCAATTTGTAACAATTAAAATACATCCTGCATATCAGATATTTATATTATGATTCATAACAGTAGCAAAATTACAGTTATGAAATAGCAATGATAGTAATTTTATGGTTGGGGATCACCACACATAAGGAACTGTATCAAAGGGTTGAGGCATTAGGATAGTTGAAAACCACTGCCCTATAGGCTTCTGAACTGCCCCCAAATACCTAACCTAATCAATGACTTTTACCAATCACAAAGTAAGAATCAAATAAGGAAGAAGAACACACTGGGATGGCTCTGAGGTCTTACAAGGGGAGGAAACCATTGATGGTCATAGAGATTTTCCCAAACATTCTTCAGTTACTTTGGGCAACAGCTGTAGAGGGGTGCCCCACCTCCATCCCCACATGATCCTGGGCTCTTACATTTATTCTGACAGCTTTCAACTGGTGAATGAGAACAAACTTCTAAAAGTGGTGTCCTATTTCCTAGTGGGGGAAATGCCACAGTGCTATATTCAAAACATAAGCAACTTTGCATCCATCCATTCATTACCTTGAGTGAACCTTGTGTTCCAAGACTTGATTGACAAGCTCTGCTCTGTCTGAACTCACTCCTCTGACAGGTGGGCTTCTGGGTTACAGATAAAACAAGGTGCCTTATGAGGTGCAGGATGGCAAAAGGTTAAGTGTTGAGAATTGGTTTTAAAGAGGCCAATACTTCATTTTTGTTCCACTTCCCACCAAGTGGTCCCTGAATCATGGCAGGCCATGTGTATTAGAATCGAATTAAGCTGCAGAGGATTTTCCAATGAAATCGCAGATTATTTTTCTGACACAGATTGGCATGACACAGATTGGCAGGCCTTTCTGGCCTAGCATCCCTCTATGGACAAGTGGCATCCTCAGTTCTCCAGTTAGCAATGGAGCACGTTTGCAGCACCCAGGGGCTCTTTACACTTGGTAGACCATCCATGACCTGTGCTGGAAAATTCCATGGGTGAAGCAAAATATGTGGCTTCCATTTGCATCATCAAGGGAAGATTAAAAGGAAACCTAAAATCTGTACCTTGGACACACTGTGGTTTCTTCTTTCTCCAACATAGAAAATATCAAAATTCATGATCAAATAGGGTAGACAAGACTTAAGTCTACTAACATTAATATAACCCTATCTAGGGTTTCTGAGGCTACATATTTTTGTAGGAGCAGATAACCCATCTTTCTACTGATGAATCACCAACCTCTGGTTAACAGTCAGTCACATATTCCATGGTGGCAACAGGAAACCATGGAATCCTACTTTACCATGACTTCAATCATGAAAATCCTAGCTCACATTTAGGAATCATGAGCACACAGGTGAGAATAAATTTTATTTTTTTAATCCAAATCACAATACATTTGATGAACCTCAAGTACACATTTTTTAAGAGAAAATAAATGATTGACACCAAAGAGATCAAGAAAAATGTCAAGGTGGTAGTAGAAATAAAGTCTTTATGGGAGCAGAATATCTAGTTGGAAAGGTAGAAAAGAAGTGGAAGGTTCTTTAAGGATTGAAGGAAGTCATTATGGAAGAAAAGATGATCATTGTGAACATATTTATCTTTTGGAGAGATACATATGTTTTACCAGAGAGGCATTTTGCTTATGAATAATCCAAACAAAACATGCCACTACTGGGTGGTCTAATCAAGAGAGAAGCTGATTTATCTTTTGAGACATGAGAGAGAAGTCCACAGATAGATAAACCCACAATAGATAGCAGCTGCTCTGTGCCACTCAGAATCCAGACATTGGTTAACTTTTGCTCCATCATCTTTGTGTGTGGCTTTTTCCCCCAGTTTCCATGATGACTGCGGACCCTCTAGCCACAGCCACCATGTTCCAGACAGACTGTGAAGGAAGAGCAAGGGGCAGACGTGGCAGCGTGCTGAATTGATCTGTTCCCTTGAATGAGCCTCACCACAAGCCTCCCTAAGCATCTTCCAAATATATCTCATTGGCCTCAGTTAAGTCTTTGACTCTCCCTGCCTGCAAGGGAGATGGGAAATATAGCATTTAAGTGAGGGGCAACACCAAATTAAATTAGGATTCTTCTAGTGAGGGGAAAAAAGAGAGAAAAGATAGTTGCCAATTTGTTCACAACAAATTTCCTACGATAAATACAAGAACAAAAAGAAACAACACAAAAATCTTAAGTGACAGTTTTCCTGTGCTTAACTTGTAAATCAGAAAAGGTAATCATGTTTTTGCTAACGTTCAACAAAAATAACAACAAAAATTTACATGTCAGGTTATCTTAGTGAAATGTTCTAATTCATTTCTTTCCATTCTAGATGTATCTGGTCTACCACTGCCATCAAGTCGTTTGGACTCACAGGGAGCCTATATGATACAGTAGAGCTGCTTCATAAGTGTACCACGAATTTAAATCTTTACAGAAGCAGAGAGCCTCATCTTTCTTTATTAGACGAGTTCTTAGGTCCGAACTGACAACAATATAGTTAATAGCCTCAACTGGCTAACTCACAGTGCCAATAAGATAGAAAAAAGAAATACCAAATAAGCTAGAAAGTACACATAATTTAAACATATACTGTGCAATCATCCTCCTGATTCTCAAAGGGGAAAAGTATGTCACAAAAATGATAGTCTTTCTCACTGTTTCTGAAAGTGAGGAAAAAAAACACTACATATTGTAAACATGTCATTTAAAAGCTTATTTAAAGATATATTTCCCCAAAATAGAAATTAAAGGAAGATTAGAAATTTTATCTATGGACAGTATGTAATTTGGCTAACAGTGCAGAGGTTGTCTTTTAGCCAAGATGGTGATGAGAATATGTTCCATCAACCTGTGAGAGCACGTGGCCCTGCATTGAGAATCCTTGGGCTCCACATAAAATATGAGTTGGCTTGAAATTCCCATCATGGTAACATAGAAATAAGCAAATATGCTTTAAAAACAATAAAGTTTTATTTAAAAATAAGAGTAAAGGGATTCATGCATGATTAAAAATAGACCTTCCCTGATGGTGTAGTCGTTCTACATGAGGCTACAATGAGCATGGTCAGCAGTTCAAGACAACCAGCCTATCCGGAGGAGAAAGGCTAGACTTTCCACTCCTATGAATCATGATAGTCTTAAAAACTCACGGGGCATTGCTATTAGTCAGCATTGGCTCGATGGCAGTGAGTTTGATTTTATATGGAGGCATTAGATATTAGAAATTAAATCCTAAATAAAATAAACATCAGCAGTAGGTGGATCGAAAAGTGACAACAGTGAAATAAATAAAATCCCAATCAATTCCTATGTTACACTTGACCTAAGCCCAAAGGTAGAGAAGTCACTCCGCCTGTTTTAAAGAGCAAGGGAGGAGGAGAGGAAGGAATAAATGAGGTGAAAAAAAGAGGAAAAATGAATACAATAATTTAAGGAAAACATGAAGTAAGATGACAAATTAGGAGGGTAAACAAAATGCATAAAAGAATGATGGTCAATAGTCATTTGATTTGGAAATTAGAAAATTTTCTAGGAAAATATCATTTATCTCAAGTAGAAACAGACTCTTAAATAGATCACTATCATGAGATAAATGAATTCATCTATTAGTTGGCCCCCCAAAAAGCACAAAGTCCATGGATATTTTCAAGACAAAGATTTTCTGAATTCCAGGGAGTGATAATCAGATCATATTTCCAAACAAATATGACATCGGATCATATTTCCAAATGATTCCCAATTTATTTCACCACTTTATTATGAGCTTAGTATATAAAATTCATAGCATAATAAAAACCCAGGATTTACATACCTACAGATATGTGTATACATGTATGTATCATAGAGAGATTCAATATTAAACTATATCTACATATTGAATATTCAACATACTACATTATATGTACACAAGGGTTCAAAAGATTTGTCTAAAAATGTAATTGAAAAATAATGGAATTTTTCCATGAACTTTTTGAAACCTCTTCATATGTATGTATGTATGTATGTATGTATGTATGTATGTATGTGTGTTCAAAAATAAGCAATGTTAAGGTGGGTTATATTTGAAGACTCTAGGGGTAGTTTAATACCAGGAAGTATATTAGTGTTCATTTCATTGATGTTAAAGCAGGAAAAAAGACTCAGTTCACCTAGTATATTCCCCCCACGTGTTTACACACAAAACATAGACTGAACTACAAATATATTTCCACTTTTTTATTCAAAAAAACCTTGAAATAAATAGCTAATATCATTTCTGAAAGAAAATAAAATCCAGTTTAGTTAAGGGTAAAATCATAAGGAGAACTTATTTCAACACTACTGCTTACTACTCTGATCTTCCAATGTGGTAAAAACCATCCACACTCAATAATAATAACAAAAAGAGTGGGAAATGTAACAGAAATAAGACCTACACTTTCTTTTCTTAGAGATAACATAAAAGACTCTCATTAAACAAGTGAGGATAACTTGAGCATCAGAAAGAATAACTATTCACTGATTTCATCAGAATGGATCATTAAAAATCTATCAGGGGGCTGAACCTCGGTGGCATTGTGGTTGTGTGTGGGACTTCAGCCCACAGTGTTGGCGGTTCAAATCCAGCAGCAGCTCTCCAGGAGCAAGGCTGGGCCTCCAACTTCCACCAGGGGGGCAGTGATGCCCACAAAAAAAATCTATCAGACACAGTAATCACCTGGAAGAAGGAAGAGGAAAGAAATAACAAGCAAAATAAAATAGTAAAGTTATTTGGTGAAAACTACAATGTGCCTTTTGATGGTGACATCTGAAGATCATTTGAGGACAGGTGGTCAATCATACACTAGCTTGAAAGGCATCTTAAAATTATAGCGTACATGACAAAGAGTTACTACCTTTCCTTCTTAAAGAGAGTTTCAGAAAGTTCGTGGGAGTATTCTATTAACTTTAACTCCATTTTTAACAAACTTCTTGAAGCCCCTTTATATGAAGACTTCCTAGACACAGATGTGAAGATCAGACCAGAAAGTGTGTGTGTGTGTGTGTGTGTGTGTGTGTGTGTGTGTCGGGGATACTGGGGACAAACTACAGAATCAGAGAATTTGCAGAAGCCATGAAGAAAAGGTTACCCTTTCATTTGTATCAGAACCCCCAACAGCAGCAGTTTCACTCATTTGAGGGCGTTTTCCTAATGACGTGCTCAGGAGGACCTCCAACCCACCTTTTACTATTCCATCCTTCCAAATTGCTACAAAGTTAGCCCATGACCCTCAAGACGTGAGAGAAGCAAAGGCTACCTGGTACTGCACCATGATGAGCTGCAGATCACACCAGTGTGATCTACAGGGCTTTCGCTGGATGTTTTTCATAAATAAATATCCAGGACTTTCTTTCTAGTCACTTTGAGGCTACAAACTCTTCTGAGACCTGTTCACTGCCCTAGCAACATTCAAACGCTCCCTGAGTTTTACTCTTCCATCCTTGCAAATTGCTGCAGAGTTAGCACATGACACTCAAGACACGAGAGAAGTAAATGCTATCTGGTACTGCATGTGGCAGTCATGTACTCTGGTGCCAATTTGATTAAGAGTGTAGGGGTGGAATCTAGCCTGTCAATCTGGTGATAGTCAATGAGACCTCTGTGTGGGCATGGCTTTCTCTGAGAATTCTGGGAAATCTCGTGATATTTCCTCTGTGGAGGTGAGAGACAAGACTCATTCTCTTGGAGATGCTCGATGGACAAGACAACATGGCAGCATGCTGATATATCCTGAGTCGTTGGGAGACATCGCAGCTGGAAAACACAAGGCGGATTCCCTGTGAGACATCCCAGAGGAGACACCACATGGGCTTGCCCTGATGGAACCAGACCTCTGAAGCAGAAAAAGCCATATATAGACTCCTGCCAGTGCTGAGATGCTTGAGGAGCCCCAGAGAGGACCCTGTCAGCACTGAGATGCTGCTATCACCACTGGATAGACTCTGTATCCACTGGTCTGTGATGCTTCATGAGTCTGAAGAGGACTTATGGATTGATATTGGACATATGGGCTAATATTGCACTTTTGGACTTGGACTGCACTGGGTTGGTATGCTTTCTCAATGTTCCATTCCTCTTGTATATAAACTTCTCCCTTATATACATATGTGTGTTTATGATTTTATTTCTTTAGTCTACTCAGACTAACATACTGCACCATCCTCATGATGAGCTGCAGATCACACCAGTGTGATCTACAGGACTTTCACTGGATGATTTTTATAAATAAATAGATCAGTCTTTCTTCCTAGTCACTTTAAGGCTGCAAACTCTTGAGACCTGTTCACTACCCGGGCAACATTCACACCCTCCCTGAGAGACAGGTGATGGTTTTGCATGAGGTCGACTGACTGAGAATGGAACCTGCACCTTCAGCATAAAAAACAAGGATTCTAAAACTAAACCACCACCAACTGCATCCACTCCCCCATCCTTAGGATGGAGCACCCACTCACTAGTCACCTATGTCAGGAACAAGGGCACAGTCCCACCAGCCGTGCCCCGGAGATTGTCATTTTCCTGTTCTTGTACAAAACTTAAGTCCCCTGGTCACATTCACCTACAGAAGACTGGATTAACAAGGGTGAAATTAAAATGGTTTAAATCCAAATACTTTGGGTCTTGCCAAGTTGGAAATTGGAACTGTCATGTCTCATTTGGAATCAATTGGCCAGCGGAACACATTTTCTGAAAAGTAACTCTTCAGTGTGTCTGTGGACACCAAACAAGAAAGGTCCATAGAGAAAGATTGCTACAAAATCACAACCACCTTGACTGAAGAGAAATATCAGAATGTGAAGCTATTGATTTTCCATCTAGGTCATAAGTTCTCAAACTTATTTGTCCTTCAGCCCTCTTTCAAAAAGAAAGAAAAAAAGCTCCATGCTTCTTTGGCCAAAAAGACATTTGCCCCACTGTCCCTCATCCAGGATAAAGTGCTTTTCTGCAGTGCCCCCTGTGTCATTGCAGCACCCATCAGGGAACAGGTTAGCTGACCCTTGCTATAGATAATCATACATATATCATACACATAGACTATCTATAATGGAATTTTGGTATCAACACATAGTATATTATAATTTGGGCATTACAGCAAAAATGAGAAGAAAAGGACTTTTTCCAGTGGGTGGAGGGATAGAAGATGGAGAAGGTTCAAGGAACCTGTCACAGTGCTTAACGGAGGGGGAAGAAGAAAAACTATGGAGAGAATAATCTCATTGAATGAAAAGTGACTCAGGCACTTTTCAGGTGGGGTTGGGGTGGGGGGTAGTCAAACAAGAAAGTGTGAAAGCAAACTCCGGTCTCTTTCCTTGATCTCCATCAGCTTTGTCCTGGACGGTCGATCCATGCCAAGCTGTCTGCACAGCTTCTGAGGCAGGTGGGAAAGGAAAAGAAAGTCCTTGGTGTTGACTGGGGAAGTGAATGTGGTTCACCACGCAGGCTGGGAAAGCTGAACGATGTCTCCAGTATTCCCAGCAAAGGGCCTATGAACAGACTCTGCTCTCATGACATCCTTGCAGGCTGATGCTCCTCGCCTCATGAATCACTCTGAACAAGAGGGAAGGTGCCCGATTATTGACTTAATGCTTACCCTCCTCCCCCATTAAGTCTAGTTCTGGATTTTGAGTCAATCCATGCTGCGGTTAAGTTTCTACCTCTCCAGACCCATCGCTCCTGGTCTTCAGCTTCCATCCATGGACTTCTAGAAACACCATTGAGCTTGTTTGTTTGCATAAAATCTAAATGGGAAGCTGCCACTCAGGGCTTTCCCTTCTAAAGTGACCAGACATCCCGCTTTTGACGGGACAGTCCCGATTTTAAACAATTAAACGTCCCGCAGCGTTTTAGAAAAGTCCTGATTTGGCTGAGCCCTGGTGGCATAGTGGTTGAGTGTGGGACTGCGGCCCACTGGCTTGGTGGTTCAAATCCAGCAGCAGCTCTCCAGAAGTAAGCCTGGGCCTCCCACTCCCACCAGAGGGCTGTGATGCCAAAAAAATATAAAAAGTCCTGATTTTTTGGAAAGAATGCACAGCCAGCTAGGGAACGGAGGGAGAATGGGAAGGGAATACCCCCCCACCCCCGCTATCCCCCCGTCAATGGTGTCCCGCTTTACCAATGCTAAAATCTGGTCACTTTACAGGGTTATGCCTACTTTGGCCCACAGTGTATAGTCAACTTAAGAAACTGGACAAGCAAAACAAGCTGAAATCACACCAGTTCTCTAGGAAATGAACGGAGTCTCCTGGTTTTCTCTTTAGAAATGGGAAGAACAACATTGGGTCGCATTCACAAATGTAATAGTGGGCTCAACGCCACAGAGGGACCAGTGTGAGGTCCTGACACACTCGATGAACACTGACACCTTGCTCAGTTGTGAATGGCCTGAATCCAATAGGCCTGTGAGTTTCCTTTCAAATGAGTTTGCGACTGCGGCACACGAGTCCACACCGAGGTGTCAGTGCTGGGTTGAGAAAGGTCAATTTATGTGAGCCTCGGAACTGGCCGCTCTCTGAGCACATTTCCCTCATGTGTAAAAGGAAAGGGTTAAGCAGGACAATGACTGAAGTTCCGTACCCATCCAGCACTCGACGAATCTATAAACGGCTCTGCTGATTTTCAAATCTCACTGAGCTCATTGCCTGAAAAATGCCTAAAGTCAGGAGTTCCACCTGCTAATAGCACTTAAAAAAATAGACGTGGATTATAAAATCTCGGATCCCTCAAAAGCCACTTGAAATTCATACCCTGTCGTGCTCAATGTACAAAGCAGGCCTGGGTACTCTCCGCTGCATCTGAAATGGAGCGGCAAAGACAAGAGTTGGAACAACTACAAAAAAATCCCCTGCCACAAAGCTTAATGCTTCTAGAAAAATAGTGCATCCACCACAGTTTGTTTTTGTTTGTTTGTTTGGGGTGGGGTTGATGGAGCCAAATGCACATTTGAGAAAGCAAGTGGCTAGAGTGAAAGTACCCAGCCGAGTTCAGGTAACCACGACAGCTCTTCTTGCTCACCCGTCACCTCACACCAACAGGTACAATCAGGCTTTCTGATCATTTTCTCTTTCTCTTGCTATAATCCTTACATTTCTTTATATAGCTGATGGAATTCACCCAAGTGAAAATTGGGTTTGGGATGGGGAGGTTGGGGGAAATCCTGGCCTCCTGTAATTGAAGACAACTCAGAGTGGGACACAGACCCTAGGACAAGAGTTCTCCCTCTGGGGTCTGGCCTCCCTGCCCCAGTCCCATGTCAAGGGCCACTTGTTACTCTTGGTTGTATTCCAGAAAGTTTTGAATCATGGTGTTCCCATGCACAAGAGGGTGAAACATTGCGGGGATCTCTGCTCTACCCATGGCCGGTGGTATGTTTGTATTCATTGCTGCGGTCCCTGTGCAATGTCTTTGACCTAGGAGATTCATTTAGAGCATTACATTAGGACAGCAGTTCTCACCCTGTGAGTCGTGACCCCTTTGGGGCTTGAATGACCTTTTCACAGGGGTTGTCTTATTCATAACAGGAGCAGAATTACAGTTATGAAGTAGCAGCGAAAATAATTTTATGTTGGGGGCAGGCGTCACCACAGCATGAGAACTGTCTGAATGGGTCACAGCATTAGGAAGGTTGGGAACCACTGCATTAGGCAAGATTCTCCTGTGATCCATAAGGTTTTCACTGACTGATTTTCAGAAATAGATCAAGAGGGCTTTTGTTTGAGTTGGGGAGGTCTGCTGAACCCTGTTCATACCGGGTGACCCTACAAGTATTCCAGCAACACACAAATCACCATGGGATGACAGGCAGATGGTTGATGAATCCAAAAACCTGTAGTGCCAAGACTCCACAACCCCAGTACGGTAAGTGGGATTGGGTTGGGACAGTTTACACAGAGTGGCCGACAAACGTCAGACTCCACAGCCTCATCCACCATGGACCAGAACAGCTAATTGTTCCCTCTACCTTGAACTGGTAGTCCGAGGGTCCTACACAAGAGGGGGAGTGAGGGGGAGGGAGGGGTGAGCCATTTGGATTTCAGGTGTGTCTAAACTGTTACAAAACATCCCTTGGCACAGCTGTTCACAGAATTTTAAGTGGAGTATTTCCTGCTCCAAAAGAATGTCTGGGTCATATAAAGGAAGAAAGCTTCTGGCAAAGCACCAAATCCTGAAGGTACCTGTCCCCACCACAGGGAGATCTCAGATAAAGGGAGCCTGCTCTGTCTCTACAGGACTAAAAACAATGCCGGGTTCATTCCATGAAGGTAAAATGAAGCTTAATCTAAGAATAGCACTCATAATTTCTAAGTCTCTGACCAGGGTGGTATTCTGTTTATTGGCTCAACTGTAAGTAGCTTCTCAGAAAACCACCTAGAAATCTGGAGGTACAACTTGCTAAAGACTGAATCTGCACCTCTTGGTTGCCATCCAATTGGCTCCAGCTCACAGCAACAGTGTCTGTAACAGAGAGAAATGTGACCAGGCTGTGCCATCTTCACCAATGTTGGGACGTCTCAGTCCAGTGTCGTGGTTCTTGTGACAATCCATCTCGATTTTACTGACATTCTGCCTTATATCTCCAAAAAGCATGTGGATGTCCCATGTAAATATGATCTTGTTTGGAAACTCCAAGGGATTTCCAAAATTTTATTAAAAACTGGAACCATGGAATCTTTCCATGAACTTTTGAAGCTCCCTTATAAGGTCTGAGAAGATATTATTTGTTTAATTACTATGAGGTCATAGTGGAGTAGGCTGGTCAAGAATAATCTAATTGCTGCCCTTAGGAAAGAGAAGAAAATACACAGAGGGAAAATGACCATATGAAATGGCATTTATAAGCCAAGAACACATGGAGCTAATAGAAGCTATGAAAGATGAAGGAGGGTCTTCACCTAGAATCTTTTAAGAGACCCTGGTCTTGCTGAAGTCCTGAAAAGGGATTCCTGGTCTCTAGAACTGTGAGACACAATGTTCTAGTTCTTACACGCTACCTAGAGTGTGATACTTAGTTACAGCCACCCTGAGAAACCTGTACACCATCCTGTGCTTCCTGAGCATAAAGACTGTGCATTTCCATTGTGGGGACCTCAACCCCCAGCCCAGTGTCTGGTCCACGATAGGTGCTTCATAAATAGTGTGGGACAAATGATAACTCTTCTTCAAGATCATAACCTTTTCTCAAACAACACATTTTTCAAGTGTAGATATCTAGTTCTGTTTTGTCTGTGAACATTTTCACCTTAACCTCCATATTTTTGTCTGGAATAAAAAGGCCCACATAGAAATGGCATAACAGCTTATTATCTAATAAAAGTTAAAGCTACACTTTAGAAAGGAAAACCTGATTGAATAGTTTATGAAAATAACTAACGAAACCATATATGTGTGTGTATGTGTCTGTATGTGTATGTATTTGTGTGACCCAGGGGGCTCAAAGCATTTATGAAAAAATGTCATTATCACTGAATTCCATTTTACCATAAACTCAAAGCGTGTATGCCTAATTATATTCCAATAGAACTTTAAAAAAATTGTATCAGTTTGCTACTGGAAGGTTTTAGTAAAAATAGAATACAATATGACCACAATATATCACTGTAGATATATGGATACATGGAGGTCCTCACTACCAATTTTTTGATCCCCTAAGAGGCAATAAGCACCTTGCCCTGTCAAACAATCACCAAGTTTTAAGCAAAATCCCTTTGTGTCTGGTCTTCCAAAGCCAAAGGTAAAGACCTTCTCCAACAGGCACAACAGAATAAAGCATACAAACACAGGGAAAACCTGTATGCTAATACAGAAATGTTGCCTTATTGCAGGTCTCTGTTTCCTCTGAAATTTTGACATTTCCATTTGGTTGCTTCCTTTCAACTATCTAAAAATTAGATTTTGTCTAGAGCAAAAGTTGGGCCAGTAGATATCTAAAAACCACATGTGCCAGCATCATCTAAGTGGTCAGACAGTGCTCATGAAGATCAGCTGCTATTTTGGGTGAAGGCTGGGCTGAAGAACAGACTCTGCTGGGCCAGTAGGTTCAGCATTGTGGTTTTAACCATATGCTCTGCCTACTCAGTCAAATCTCCCAGATGCTCCGTGTGAGAAACATGGGGCTCCCTGCTCCTGTAAGGATCCCCAGGCTTGTAAACTCTAAGGAGCAGGTCTACTTTCCCCTCTAGGTTTCTAAGAGGCAGAATTAGCTCCAGGGCAGTGACTATGGATCTTTGAGTAGGAGGAACTTTGATGGATCTTTGAGTGGAGGAAGGAGACCAAACTTGCTTTCTGAAAAAGAGATCCCCTCCTTAAATGTGTGCTAACAAGAAAGATGTCCATGTTCTCCATTCCTCCATTTGGCCTTTTTTATATAGTAAATGGATGAGAAATTTAAGACACTTTGTTACTATGGACTTCATTCAGAAAACTAATGAAATTCTGTGCCCTTGTGAACTTCACAGCTTCCAACTTCCTGTTTGTCACTTTACGGGTGTATATTTTTATCAGCTGCCAGAAAGCTGATTCCTACGTATGGAGACCCTATGTAGAGTGGAAGGAAACGCTATTTGGTTCCCATCAATTGGAGTCAGAGTGTTGTTTCAAAGACTGTTTACAGAATTAGATCCCCAGGCTTTTCTTCCTCGTCTACCTTAGACATCATAGCAATATAAAAGTCTGCACTGACAGATGAGTAATGGCTATATATGAGGGGTTTTGGCCAGGAATTGAATTGAGGTCACTACATGGCAGATGAGAATTCTACCTCTGAATCACCAAAGTCTCAATTGATATATGTAAAGTTGGTTGATAATCCATCTTAGAAGTCATGAACTTTGGACATGTTATTCAGAACAGAGCGGTCCCTGGAGAAGGACATCATGATTGGTAAAGAAGGGTCAGGGAAAAAAATAAAAATTTTCAATGAGCCAGATTGACACAGTGGTGACAACATTGGGTTACACAAAATAGCAGTTGTGAAGATGGTGCATAATCAAGCAGTGTTTAGTCTTGTTGTACATAGGACCTCTATGAGTCAGAATCGACTGGGTGTCACCTAATAATAAGAACAACATGACAAAGTCCTTTAGCTTAATATATTCACCATTCTTAAGGGATGCTAAACAATGTCTGAACTAACTTAATAATGAATATGCCACTAAATCATACCGACTGAAGGCACTATTAAGTTATATGTAAATAATAGTGAGGATATTATTAAAGTATATAGAATCACTATGAATCAGAATCAACTCAATGGCAGTGAGTTCATAATGTATTATGATAACAATCAAAGGGTGGTTCATTGGGTAAAGAAACCATATCGTACCGGGAAACTATCTGATGGTTTATGCTTCTGAGATTTCAGCTGAATCTTAAAAATGGGTAGAATGTGTAAAGGGGTATGAAACCTATGAGCAGAAAACTGCATGGGGGAAAAATAAACACAATTATTAGAAATCACAGGGCAAATGTGGTAGTTACATAATTTTATGCGAACTTGAAGACAGATAAAAGTGTAGAGGTGAGGGCTGAGCCCCGGTGGCATAGTGGTTGTGCGCGGGACTGCGGCCCACTGGGACGGAGGTTCAATTCCAGCAGTGGGGCTGGGCCTTCTACTCCCACCACCGGAGAGCAGTGATGCCCCCCCCCCAAAACAACAACAACAACAACAAAAAGTGTAGAGTGGTATTCAACCTATCCATCAGGTCACAGCCTATTAGTGCCTCCTTGTGGACATGATCTCATAAAGAGGGCTCTGGGAACCTCCTCCCCACCCCACCCCCTCTCTCTTTCTCTCTGCCTTCACCTTCCTGCTGTCTGACCCTGGTTGCTGCCAGAACCACTGCCATTGAATCCACGTGACTTTGCATTCCCAGCCTGTGATCTTTGTGCACTCTACATCATTCCCTGTGGCTGTGTGAGTCTGAAGAGGGACTTGTGGACTCATATTGGATTTATGGACTTGAGTGGGATTGGGCTGAGCTGTGCTCTCAATGTTTAAGTGCTCTTGTACATAAAGCTCTTTCTCACACACAGATGAGGGTCGTTGGATTTGTTCCTCTAGCCAACCAAGCCGCACACAGTACAATTGAAGAACTAGCAGTAAAAATCTCTGGGCAGTCGCTTTTGTTTGTTTGTTTGTTTTTAAGGTATCAATTTGTTGTGGTGCTCTGTAGGTCTTACATAAGAATCTATTATACAAAACAGAGTTCCAAAGCACAGTGGTCACTGTCATTGTTTTGTGGCTGGCTGCTTAGTAGATTCTAACTTACGGTGGCCGCCTGTGGGCAGAGCAGAACAGCTCCACAGGGTTTTCAGGGTAGGTCATCAAGCCTACCTGAGAAAGCAACTTCTCAACCATGATCCCAGCGCATGATGCAGAGACTGACGTGGAAGCTGGACCCGGTGCTCCCTTCCATGAGTCTCGAGTTCTCGGGTCTTGGGTCCATTTTGAGTTTGTTGCTGTAGGTAGTGTGAGCACAGAGGGGAACTTCTGTTGCTGTGGCGTGACACACTCAGAAACCCTCCGGGGCAGTTCTACTCTTGTCTGACATGGTTGCCAAGAGTTAGAATTAACTCCGCCTTACCGACCTTACCAGGGCTGGGTGGGAGGGAGGAGTGAGTGAATGATGACTGCTTAGGGAAATGGAATCTCTCTGAAGGTTGATGAACAAAAAGGCCAAGAGATGGCATTGATGATCGGTTAGCTTAATACGTAAAATTAACATCAATGAGTTATAGAGAATGTTAAAATTCAGACTTTTACTCACGTAGGCTTGTACTTTTGCTACAATTTTTTTTTTTTTGTGAAAGCTTCCTGGGGACAAACACTGGTTTCAGTCTGGTGGCCAAACTGGAGAGCAGGTTCTTCATTGTGTCAGCAGGTCCCCAGGGTTTTGAACAGAGGAATAGTGTGCCTTCATTGAAGAGGACTAAGAATGACTCAAAGGAGACAGTGAATAGAGCTTAAAGAGTGGTTTTATTAATTCTTAATAACAATGATAATAATTGCAAATAAAATATTCAATGTTAACAGTAATTGAGTGATGGGTTGCTATGTTCTGGTTACTGAGAGAGAAGCAAACACAGACTTGAGCCAGCCCCTTTTTTCATTGCTAGAGAAGGTAGGCCAAGATTTATATGAGCACAGAGGTTCGGGGTCAATATAATGCCTAAACAATAATGAAGACCCTTGTCCCCCTCCAGGGATTGATGATGATGTATGTAAGAAAAAGAGGATTCGCTTAGAGCATCCAGACACCTTCAAAGAAAACTTTAGCATTCAGATTCTAAAGGAATTTGTTCTGGTATAATGAGGGCAGAGATACAAATTTGGAATGCAAAGTCAGTGAAGAGCTTGTTTGCTACATCAGTCATTCAAACAATAAGTGCAGTGTCTATCATGTTCCAAGCACTGTTCTAGGAACTAAGTGAGGAAATAAGTCCCTGCTCCAATGGACTCAACAAGTTAGGTAGGAACAAAAACGATAAATACACAAGCAAGAACATACGTAATAGTGCAAGGGACGACAAGTAGTGTGACTAAAACCCAGCAAGTAAATGGAAGTTAACACTGTGTCAGTGAGTGAGCAGGAACAGAGGGTCTTCCAGAAGGTGCCTATTTTGATTGACTGAGGGAGTAAAGATGCAGGTTGTGGAAGGTGATCACTATAGATCATGGGATGAATGTGCCTGGCCCATTCTAAAGATAGCAAAGCTATTCAGAAACCAGAATCTCATGAGTAAGGGGAGAAGACATTACCAAGTGGCTGTGCACCCAGTCACACAGAGCCATGTCAGTCAGAAAAGGAGCTCAGATTTTGTTCTGAGTGAACTGGAGCCATTGGAGGATTGTGGTTCTGCACAAAGAAGTAGTCCAATCTACAATCCAGGAGGACAAGGATTCGTGAGTCCCTTGTGCTGTGTTCATTTTATGTCCAAGCAAGCAAAACAGCACCTGGCACCAAAAAGTACATCCAGATGTTTAGTTAATATTTGTTTAATCAATTAACGATGTGAGTATTTGGGCTATTGCATAGACAACAGATATGGGTAGTCAAGGGATGTGGGAAACCAGGTGGGAAGCAAGGACAGAAGTGTACTGATGATGGTGCCTTAGACTAGTGTGGCTTGTGGTCAGAGGGATGAGATGGAGAAAGAAGGCTTTGTTGTTGGAAACTGGATTTGACTGAGATCGAGAACTGAGGAGGTCTCCAGGATGCAGCCTGTCAAACTGGAAGGGAAGAGTTGCCCCTTTCAGAGAAGATAGGCCACACTGGAGAAGGAGCAGCTAGGCGGTAGGAAAATTGAGAGATGTGTTCAAAACACATTAACTATTAAAAGATTACTCAGAATTCAAAGGCAGATGCTGAGCAATGTCCACACAAATGTGGGGTTGTGAGGAGGTGATCAGGGCTAGTGAAATAAATCTGGACTCATCAGCTCAAAAGTAGTGTTGAAGTCGAGGAGAGAACGACAACTAAGAAGAGGTCTCGGCAGCAGAGAGGCATTGGACCTCCACTCAAGCACTTCCTCAATGCAAGAATAGTTTGTTCTATTACATTGGCATTTCATGATGCACACATTCCTGACACAATCACTGAAGAGAATTGGGTGCATAAGCAAATGAGGCGAAGAAAGCTGATGGTGTCTGCCTATCAAAATATATAGTATCTGGGCTCTTAAAGGTTTGAAAGTAAACAAGCAGCTATCTTGCTCAGAGTCACATCACAAGGAAGAACACCAGCCTGTGTGACCATGAAGTGTTGAAGGGGCCAGGTAGCAAAGAACCAAAATGATATCATTCATGTCCACCTTCCTGATTTGATCACTGAAGACAAATGTGTGCATAAGCAAATTAGGTGAAGAGAGCTGATGGTGCCCAGCTCTCCAAAGGTATAGCATCTCAGGTATAGCATCTCAGGTATAGCATCTCTTTGAAGGTAGACAAAGAGCCATTTAGCTCAGAAGCACCAAAGCCCATATGGAAGAAGCACATCAACCTGCGTGATCATGAGGGGTAGAAGAGATCAGGTATGATACATCAAAGAACTACTAAAAATTATATCATTATAAATGAGGGAGCATACAGATTGGGGACCCAAAGCCCATCTGTAGGGGAGGCGACATCCCCTTACAGAAGGGTCATGTGGAGGAGATGAGCCAGTCAGGGTACAGTGTAGCAACAATGAAATATGCAACTTTCCTCTAGTTCTTAAATGCTTCCTCCCTGTCACTATCATGATCCCAATTCTACCTTACAAATCTGGCTAGAGCAGATGTACACTGGTACAGAAAGGAGCTGAAAACATGGGGAACCCAAGACAGATGATCCCTTCAGGACCAGTGGGGTGAGTGGCAACGCTGTGAGGGTAGAGGGAAGGGGGAGCCAATTACAAGGATCTACAGATAACCTCCTCCTTGTGGTACAGAAACAGGGAAATGGGTGAAGGGAGACATCAAAGAGTGTATGGTATGACAAAATAATAATAATTTATAAATTAGCAAGGGTTCATGAGGGAGGGGGATTGGGGATGGAAGGGAAATATAAGGAGCTAATACCAAGGGCTTAAATAGAAAGAACATGTTTTGAAAATGATGATGGCAACAATTGTACAAATGTGCTTTTCATACAATAGATGAAGGAATTGATTATGATAAGAGTTGTATGACCCCCCCCCCAGCAAAATGACTTTTTTTAAGGTTACAAGTGGCCATTAAGTCAAAAAACAAAAACAGCAGACAAAGAAGAGGCATGTGAACCACAAATTCCATCATTTTTGTGGAAGGGGGGTCAAAATTCAGTAGCATTCAGTCAAGATCAAGTCCAAGAACTATCAAAAGAGTGAGAAAATCGATCCAGGGAAGCAGGAAGGGAAATCAGGAAATTTGCTGTCCTGGAAGCAAGAATAAGAGTTACATCAATAGTTGAATATAGCTGAGAGATCAGTACAATGGAGAGCATGGGTTGACCACTGTACAGATGTACTGGATTGAATGGTTTCCCACACATACATGAAATCCACCAAAAAAGGGTGTGTTTTAAAAGTTAATCTCTATTCCTGCAGTTGTAATCCCACCTGGAAATGGGTTGCCTTTATTATGCTAATAAGACAATATTGGTGTAGGATGTATCTCAAATCAGGTTGTTTGGAGATATAAAAGAGATTTTAAAAGTCAATAGAGCAAGTAGAGTTTGGGGGTTGATAGATGCCTCGCCACACAGAGATCACCAGGGAATCAGAGCAAGAATCACATTACAATGAATGAGGGGGAGAGCAGGATGGAGACCCAAGGCCCACTTGTGGACAATTGGACACCCCCTAACAACAGAGGCTTCGCAGGGAGGAGACAGGTCAGTCTAGGTGCAGTGAGGGGGCAATGAAGCATACAACTTTCCTCCAGTTCCTGAAGGTTTCCTCCCCCCAACTATCATGGTCCCAATTCTATCTTACAAATCCAGCTGATCTGGAGGAGGTACACTGGTAGAGAGGGGAAGTGGAAATACAGGGAATCCAGGACAGACGAACCACTCAGGACCAATGGTGAGAGTGTAGGTACTGGGTAGATATAGGGAAAGTGGGAGAGAGAGGAAACCAATTACAAGAATCTACAAATAACCTCCTATCTGGAGGACAGACTCAGAGGAGTGGGTGAGGGGAGATGTTGGGCAGTGTAAGATATGACAAAACAAAATTAATATATAAAGTATTGAGGATGGAGGATGGAGAGGAAAGGATGAGAAGTTGATATCAAGGGCTCAAGTAGAAAATCGGATATCTGCAGAATGATGACGTCAGCAGGCATGTGAAGGTGCTTGGCACGGTATATGTATTTATGTACTGTTAAATGATGTATGATTCCCCCAACAAAATGATTTTTTAAAAGAAATAAACTGAAGTGATCGGGACAAGGACCTTCCTCCAGAGCTGACACACATGGAAAGTCTTCTGCTAGAACTCGCACCCTGATTTCACACCATTAGCCTCCTAACCTCTGAGAAAATAAGTCTCTATTTTCTTAACTGCCTACATGGAGTATTTCCGTTATAGCATCACCAGAAAATCAGACACACTTTGGCCCCGAACTGTGAGTTGCTGCTCTGACAAGTACATACAATGGGGAAATGGTCTTGGAATTGGCTCTGTGTAGGTACTGGAGGAGTTTTGATGTGATTCATCATAAGGCCCTAGATTGCCCTGAAAAGGCTGTTGGTGAAATTCTGGCTGGCAAAAATGATTCTTGTGTGAATTCAGAAAGAAATCAGAGTAGTAAGGACAGCACCGATCATGAGCAGAATGTTGCTAGAAATGAGGATATGAAATGTGTTTCAGGTGAGACTTTTAAAGTAAATTATAAAACAAATGTGATTGGACATTAGAGGGAAAACAATGCTTTTATGCAATGGGAAAGAACTTGGCAGAATTACATCAAACTCGGGGCTTTAAATCAGTTAACCCTTGTTCAATCATGACTGACAAGGCAAAACCAGAATGGACACAGATTTGCACAATGAAAGTATATTAGGATAACAGTCAGAATAGGAAAAAGATAGATCAACACCCTGCTAGAAAGTTAGCATCCCTTTCAGAAAGCAATGGTGGCTTGCTTGTTGCATAGGAACCACATATCTTGACCAGTAGAATCTTAAGCAAGGGTGCTTGAATTAAAGACGAAGGACAATCTTGCCAGATTGAATGCGTGTCATTCTCCATGGTCCTGGCAACAACCCAACCATCACCATCAGGCTCCTGAAAAGGCTTGTTACGCCTCTTTCAAGTCTCCCACTCAAGGGGCTCAAGCCATATTTCAGTTATCTTTCTGGTTCCCCCACACTTGACAAATTTTAGTCTCTTCTAATTTCGCACTCTTGGTCATGGCTCAACCAGAGGCAACTGATCTAAAGCCCTGTTTCCAATACTCAGTAAAACATAAAAAGGAAAGCTACTTTTATGACCCCAGTGCTGCTTCCCAACTAAACTAGACAGGAGCATGCACAGAGGTACAGACAAGCGAGACAACTCAGAGCACATGGAACCCAGGAACAGCAACGGGAATAGAGATACCAAAAGGGGAGGGGGAAAGAGGAGGGGAGGAGAGGCACAGAGGAAGGGAGCTACCTATGGCAATGAATGGCATATAACCGCACACCCCTATCGCGGGGGGAGCACATCAGAAAGCAGTGGGGAAGGGAGACAGCAGTCGGTGTGAGATTTGAAAATAATGAACAATTTACAACCTATCAAGTGGTCATGTGGGTTGAGGTGGGGGGCGGGGGAGAGGAGCTGACCCCCAGAACTCAATGGATAGTAAATGTCTAAAAAAGAACAGTGGAATAGATGTATTAATATGTCAGATACGACTGATGCTTGGATTGTAACAAGAGTTGTAACAGCCCCCAGTAAAATGATTTTTTTAAGGTGAAACTACTAAGTTATAAATATGAATACCCGATTCAAGACATTTCTAAGAGAGATCTTCAGGAGGCTGCAGAGCTATACTTTTAAATGCAATAAACTCACCCCTGCCCTCAGTCAATCTTCAGTCAAACAATATATTGGTTTATTGTAAGAGATAGTACCGAGAAGAGAGTGTCTGGGGACAGTCTCCATACTTTAAGGTGTCTGGGAGACCAAGGGTCCTCTGGAGAAAACGTTCATGTTCAAGGGTTGGCGATGGGTTCCACTCACATTCCCCTAAGTAAAAGCTAATCCCCATGATGATTCCCCGCCCACCCCACCCCCCAACTCCGCAAGAGTGCCAAGTTGAAGGTGCTGTTTCCAAACAGGTGGGCAGGGACTAAACACTTGGAGGTCAACTGCTTGAAGGTTTTCTGCCTGGTTAGCAGCCATCTAAGGCATCACCCTGAGGAGGATTCACTCCCTTCTGATGAGGAAAACTCAAAGATGCCTATGATCAAGAAAACTCAGAGGATCAAAGTTAGGTTGTCATCTTCATTCTCAAAGCACACCCATCTTGTTACATTTGAGTCCTCCAGTCACATGTATGCCCCTAGTGACTCCCCCTTGTATTGTGTGTATATCCCTAGTTTGTCACCCTACTGTTACATGTATGCCTATTGTACAACCCCTTCCTGTTGTGTATGTGCTTGCAGTGGCCAGCATACCCGAGATTATGTAAACTCGTGAGATTATACCTCTCTCTGCCCTGATCTGGTTCATGAAGTCAGTACCGTGAAGGTGAGCCCTTGAATGCTTTATATTATCTGAAGTCTTTTTTATTTTACCCCACCATTACACAACCACCCCCTTGGGCCCATTCGATTGTGGGGGCTGGTATACCACAGTCTATAAAGAACAAATGACATACCTTAGAATCATCAGTCATTTGAGATCAAAAGGATATTAACTGCCCCAGAACCAAGTTCCAAAAGGTTAGAAGAAGGATAAATAGAATCAGGAAACCCAGGCAGGAAGTCAGAGAAGTAATATGACATTGTGAGGATTGCAGTGGATGAAATGAGACAAAATGTGTATGAATTGTCCAATGTGAAACTGATGATGTGCTCTGTAAATCTTCAACCAATTCACTGTATTTTTTAAAGAACTATGCAAAATTACAAATTGTGAACAAGACTGCAGTCATTTTGATTTGAGTCAGTCATGCTTAAGTTTATTCAAATCTGTTATACATTTATCCCTGTGTATTTAGATTGTCTTTAAGGTTCAAACATGCATTTTAAATATTAATTAATATTTGAATACTGCTAAGGATCAACTTGACCCCTCAGTTTTCTCAGTCATTGTCTAAGATTGAAAATGAGCTGTCCGTTAAAGTAGATGTCAAGATAATGAACTAAAGGTTGAGCCCTGGTGGCATAAGTGGTTGAGTGCAGGACTGGAGCCTGTGGGCTTGGCAGTTCAAATCCAGCGGCGGCTCTCAGGAGCAGCGCTGGGTAACTCCCACAACCACCAGAGGGCAGTGATGCCAAAAAAAAGATAATGAACTAAAACAATCTTTTACGTACACACTATGTTTTATGTACTTACTGTTCTTTGTGGCTCTCTGTAGCCTGTAATGTATTTTGAGGATTATAACACACATACCTGAACCCCAAAGCCAAACCAACCTCACTGTCTTTGGATCAATTCTGACTCACAACAACCCCAAGGAAGACTTCCAGGGCTGTGAATCTTTACAGGAATAGACAGACTCATCTCTTTATCCTGAGACGCAGCTGGGGTTTGAAGTCTAACCTTGCACTTAGCAACCTGCGTGAAATACATAATTAATATATTGTTAGATGAGATTAGTATAGATATGATTTATAAACTGGGATCGTTGGAAGTCCCTGGAGACCTGGATTCTGCAGGATGCTCCATTGGCTAGTCTCCTCTCTCCTACGGGGAGTGACGATTAGATTCATCTCTCTAGGGCATGAATTCAATATTTGGAACAACAAAATAAAAGTGTGACTTGAACTATTGGAAATATCTCTTGCACACACGAAGCACATGGACCCGAACACTTTCGCCAAGGACCTGGTGACTCCCTCTTTTGTTAAGACATCAATCTGGAAAGCGAATGGATCCAACCAATTCCCACAGTAGAAAACTCATCAGACTCGACTGAAGGATAGAGAGACAGGAGGAAAGGATAGAAAAGAAAGCTGCCTGTTTCTTATACTGCTACAAGCAGAACACACATCTGCTATCCCCTAAAAAAAGAAATGGACCATCCTTGAGGAAGTGTGGAGGTGGCAGAACTGTTGGAAGGAATACGAGAATTAGGGTGAATAAGGTTCCCAAGGATGGTGCCTGGGTCTCCCACAGCTCGGTGAGTGGAGCCACAACCTCAGACCTACCATCATCTTAGGTTCCAGAGAGTAAGATCTTTACCAGCTCTGTTCTGGAATGGGGGATTATCCTTCAGGTGTACCCAGAGGGTAGAGTCAGCACCCAAAGTCCATTGGGTGGGACTTCCATACTCAAGGAGCAGAATAACAGGGCTTGCCAGGAGCAAATGAGGGTCAATATTCAAAAAGACTTAGGAGAACGGAGCCACATAAAGCTGAAGAAGAGGAGCTGCCTTCCCAGTACTCTTGCACCAGCTAGGGCTTCTGCACAGGGCTGAGGTCACCATGCGGGATTCAGAGAGGTTGGTCAGTACCCAGAGTCTGGAAGGCAGGGCCCTTGCCCAGGTGGTCTCCGAGAAAAGAGGATTGTTTGAGAGCTGATGTAATTTGTTCTGCTGCGTTGAGGGCTGGCTTGGTGTCTGTTAATCTTTCATCCCTTCCTCTTTTTCCCATGTGTATTGTAAATGTCTACCTTGATCCTATTTTACCATTGCACTCTGGAAACACTTGTACTGACAATTTCACGGGTTCATAATGAAGAGAAATTTGTCCGAGGATGGAATATGCCTGAAATCTCACCCATATTGGGGTTAGATGATTCAACAAGATGATATCGAGACTCTGAGTTAATTTAAGACATTTGGAATGATGTGATGAAGTGAATATGCTTTGGTTGTGGAAAGGATATGACTTTGGGGGAGGGGAGCAAAAGGTGGAATGCTGTGCATTAAATGGTATCTCTCCTCAAAGGGCCTAATAAATCTGTTAACCCTTATGGGAAATGAGTTGTCTATCCTTGTTCCTTTAATGAGACAGTGTTGGTGTATGGTATGTAGGAGCTAGGTCTCTTCTGAGATATAAAAGAGATTAACCAAGCAAGTGACCTAGCAGAGATGGAAGCGTTGCCCTAAAAATTATCAAGAAGCAAATAAGAGAAGCTGAAGAGACGCAGGTCTTCTCCCAAAACTAACACAGAAAAGAAGTCTTCCCCCTAAAGCCTCTAGCCTCCTAACACTGAGGAATGAACATGAGATCCTTGGTATGAACCTCTGGCTATCTGGATGAGAACAGCAGGGAAGAGGGATGGGACCAGAGCCTGACTGGCTGGGGGAGGGGGGGGGTGCTCTGAATAGGCAGAGAATAGATCAGGCAGGAACACAGGGGTACGTTCAAATGAAATAAGACACTGTAGGTCCCAGGATATTGGTTTCTTTGGATTCACGATTTATATTTATATTGAATATATAATTCCGTAGAATTCAAATATAGCACCATAAATCATCTCAATGAGAGGCTGTGGGAGAGAAAATGAAGAAAGGCTATGCATACAATGTTTGAGCATGTTGCTCTCAAATGCAAGACTGCTTAATTCCAACACACCCGGCAAAAGGTCACAGGCAGGAAGACCCTAGTTCTACTGTGAAACACCAAGAGTCCCAGTGGCAACAGTTGATATGAGAGCAAAGGGTGGGGGTTTTATTTGGGGGAGGGGGAGGAGTCTGCGCAAATGAACAGAAAATCAATTGTCAGGGAATGTAGAGTTCAAGAAGGGTTTTTAGAAAGTGGGACATGATGTAAGATATTTGACTGCTAATTATTTCCTTAACATCACTGGCTTTTCATGTACAGGCCCTGGCCCTGTGTTTCCTGATGAGTACAGAGAGGCAGAAGAAAGCTAAGGAGAAGGATCATGAAGAAAGACAACAGACAGTCCTCGAAACCATTCCCCTCTTGCCTCAAAACCCTTGATGCTCAGACAAGGGAGAAAATTTCCATCAAACTATCTAGAGCTCAAAATAGAGGGAAGACTGAGAGTTAAGCAGCTTTAAGTTTTGATGGCAAAAATAGAATTATGATTAACAATAAAGATAAATAAAAAGATTTCAATTTTAAAGACAGCAATGTTGTGTCTTATCTATTGATTGCATCTCAGTGTATTTCAAGAAGAAAGATGACAAAATGCTCAAAGGTTCCCTTAACTCTGGAATTGACAGCACTGTGCAGTGATCTGACATGTCTGCTAGACCATTTCCCTCTTAACCAGAATCCTTGAATTTCAGGAATGGGTAGGACTGAGGTTTCTGTTTTTCAAACTGCTCAGAATTAAGCACAGAAAACAAGAACATGGGACACTGAGGCAAATTAAGTGGGTGTCAATGTAAGAACAAAGTGATTGGATTGCAATCCTTGGCTATCAGTGTGAATTTTGTGGTGTGTGTGTGTGTGTGTGTATGTGAGTGTTGGTGGGGGTTTTTTCCACACATATGATATTCCCCAGACATCTGTGCAATACAAATATATCTAGAAAGTGTGAAAGGAAAAATCTGCTCCACTAAATATATAAAAGGGAACCTGAATTAAGGCTCTGTGATAGCATTCGTCATCGTGGGTGCAGATGGTTTTGCTTCCCCACCATCCTCACCCTCCACATTCCCGCTATGTTCCATCCACTGAGTACTCCTCAAATATTACAATGCAGCAGATGCTTCATAACACCAGAAGAGTGTGCCCGTACATTATTATTTATTTTTCAGGGTTCCAAATACATCAGAACTGGGACCAATAAATCACAAATGTGGACTCTGTACTAATAGAATGAACAGAGCACACCGCTTACTGCTGTGGGAGTCCAGGCAGTGTTTCCAGTAAAATGGGGGCTAAGTGGCCTTTGTGATATCTTGCCAATGGGTTGTTGCGTGCTTGCTTTTTGCTCAGAATACTTCCTCTGTGCCCATATCACAGACTGTGATAACCACTAAGCAAAATCCTCAGATCCAACATGGGGGTATGAAATATGTAAATTACCTATGCAGTGTCTTTGAGCCAATGGGTAGTGCAAAAGATTAGCAGTTCAAGTACGCTCAAAGAGTTTTGAAAGACAGACCTGGTGAGCTACTTCCAAATAATTAGCCATTGAAAGCTGACGAAGCAGTTCTAGGTGAGCACACATGCAGACATGGCTAGTGCAGTGTAGTCGACTCCCATGGTGACCTTTGGCTGTTTTTTGTCTGTTTAATTTGTCTGTTTTGTTTCCTAAAGTAGTTCAGGAGGTTTTAAGGCACAAAGGCATGGTCTTTGGGTTTCAATGTGTGAGAAATAACTGTTAAACATAAACTCAAATAGACACATACACCCATTTCCATCAAGTTGATTCCAACTCATAGCTTTGGAAATGGTAAGCCTTCACTAATTTACGTCTGCTGGAGCGGATAGCTTCATCTCTTTACAGTTTGGTTTGATTTCAAGATTTGAACTGCCAGTCTTAAGGTAAGCAGTCCAATGCCTAATCCACCATGCTGCCTGCTCTCCTTGAAAAAAAAATATACCTATATATCAGAAGACTCCGTCTACCTCTACACCTTAGAAGATACAGACAGTTGAATCAAACGGGTTATGAAGCTCTGATTCCTACGTTTTGCAGGAGTGGGGTGCGGGGTGGGACAGCAGTATTACTGCGAGGCTCTGTGGGTTTATTGTAGGACTGCTGACCACGTACCTGTCTGGCCTTTCAAATCCCCCAGCCTCTCCAAGAGAGAAAAATGAGGTGGGCTGATTGTGGAAACATTTACACTACCAGGCAGTTGTACTGCCCCATCTTTTGGCGAAATCAACTGTACAGTAATGGATTTGGTTCTGTTTGGGTTGGGAGACAATAAAGGAGGGTCCGTGGCACAAAGGAACTTGAAAGGGAGAAAGAAGAGCATCCTGAGGAGCCAGAGAGAAACCGCAAGGGGAATTGTTGGATGAGTCTCAGGACATACCTTTGACAGCCAGCCAGAGCTATTCAGCTGTGAAACACACTCAGCGGTGAGACGGAAAATGCCTTACTACAGGAATTGAAGGCTTGGTTAGTCATTCTAAACATTGTGTCCAGTAGTTAGTGACCACGCACCTTTCTCTTCACTACCCAGTTCCTGGGAAACAGGAAATAGCGCAAGCCTCTTCCTTTAAAACTGCAAATCTAGTTTTCTAAATAAGAAAGAATCCCGCTAGGTCTTTATAGACAATAACGTCAACAAAAGTCTGTGAGAGATTATTAGCATATCCGACTCTATTTACTATAATGTTAAATGATCATTAAATTTTTGCTCTCCTAATGGCTCCATGGAATGAACCAACAAAAACAGATGCAAGGTGTTTTAAGGGGTCTCGGGAGTTACCTGGCTAGATGACTTTTTGTGGAGAAGAAACAATACGAGAGCTAAAAATAAATTGGAAAAGAGCCACACCAACTGTTCCACACAGGTGTCCCTCGATGTCCATGAATTTCAAAGTTCCACATGGTCGAAATACAAAAAGGACACGAGGATATTAGGTCTTCTTAAGGAGATCTGGTCCTTCGTTTGAAAGTGGGGCAAGAAAGGGTGAATAGAGTGAAACAGAGGCCTCTTGTCTGTAAGTTATGCCTCTTAGTTAGACATAAAGACAGCAGTTCAAAAGCCCCCACCACTCCATTTGAAAGAGGTGAAGCTTTCTACACTTGAAAAGAGTTTTCAGACTGAAATAGTATTTTAAAAAAAATCATACTCACTATCATGACGTCCATTCCGACTCATAGTGGCCCGGTAAGGCAGGGTGGAACTGTGCTTTCTCAAGACTATAACTTTTGAAAGGAGCAGAAAGTCTCCTTTTCCTCCCTCGGAACAGCAGGTAGGTTTAAATCACTCATCTTTTGGTTGTGAGCCTAATGTGCAGCTGCTATGCCACCCAGGCTCCTGAGTTAAGATATGAGAAATCTAAATGAGGAGAGTGGTCAGTTTCGCCATTCTACTGAATATAAAGTGAGTCCTCCCAGAAGCAGAAGGAACCCTGCAACCACCAAGAAGAAAGAACCAAGACTGAACAGATCTGAGATCCCTGCGTGGACAGGTGGTGGAGGAGCAGTGCTAAGACTGTGGCCCAGAACAGAGGAAGCAGCACCAAGACTCTTAGGCTTGAGCCATGAGGCAGAACAGCAGGCTGTCTTGCCCACAAGACAAGTTAAGGGGAGTGCCTTTGAGCAGGAAGTTGGCTTACAGAATGGAGTGTCCTCTGGTCAGGTAGCAGGTAGAGGAACTTAGCAGCACTTGCTTGAGCAGGTCAGAAGCCTGAGGGGTTGAGAGCTGCGCCTTCTGGCAGGGCTGAATAGAAGTACTATTGTGGCTGTGGCCTGTAAACTTCCTTGATAACCTCCCCATAATCATAAACTTTAAAAATTCATTAACTAAAGGAGTTACCGTCTTGGAAACTCACAGGGCAGTTCTACCCTGTCCTGCAAGGTCTCTATGAGTTAGAACTCTCTCCGTGGTCGTGAATTTGGTTGGGGTATGGTGATCAAATGAACATTGAATAAATATTGGTGCACACAGTGTTTTCCCCTAAGAAGGCCCAGCATTGTAGCAAACTCTGGAATAATGGAACAGAGACAAGGAAACATGGCAGAGGTACATGTTAAAAGAATTGTTTCGGCTGCTGAGCTAGTTTCCTTATATGGCTACACCGCAACAAAACTGGGGAGGAATCAGATACATTTTACCAGAATAGACAATCCTCATCATTCAAATAATAACAAGGCAAACCTGAGGAACTTGAGATTGCTGTCTACATCCTTTCCTGATCAAGGATGAGTGAAGCCCATCTCCAAAGTGCAATGGAGAAAGGGCTGGATTAGCATCCTGCCTCCAATGTCCCTGAAAGTCTTACATAACCTCTCTGATCTCCCCATATGACTCATAGATCTGAGAGTTCTCACCTACCTCTTTCCTATACAACTAAAGAGTATATATTTTTGATCTGGCATACACTCAAGTATTCCTGAGAATATCCCATGTACCAGGCAGGATACTATGTACTGGAGATATAAAAGATAAATACAACAGTGTCCTTGTCCTTAAGAAGCCTGTGCCATATGTCCAACAAGGAGGATATGGCACATTTTCAACTAATGTAACTGCAATATGATAAGTGCCACCTTAGCAGTATGAATAGAATGGCTATGGGGGAACAGGAGCAAGAGTGATTAATTATGCCTGGCAGGTACTGCTATTCCAGGATGTTATTTGGATTGTGGCTTTAAAAAAAATCATTGTAGCACAGAGGGAAAAAAATATGTGCATTTTTCAGGAAATCAATAGCTAACTACTTGAACTATGCCTAATTGTAAAAATGACTGCAAGCACATTACAACATATTGTTTCCCTCTTTAGAATACTCCGTGACTCACTCGTTTTTATAACTAATAACAGAGCTAGCACATTTTATGAGCAATACCAAATTATATCAGGGAAAATAAGTCTGATGCTACTGCCAATAACTGCGTAGGAGGAGCAGCTACCTAAAGCCTTTCATTGAAAACAAACAAGCAAACAAAAATCGGTTATCGGAATTAACTAAGCTATTATTCTCAGTTATTCCCAAAGTCAGAGTCATCGTAGATAGCTCACTCCGCAAATCAGAACGGAATGTTTTCTGCAATTAATTCACTACGACTCATTGTCTGCAAACACCCCACCTCCACCTCCACCAAATCTTTTTGCTGGAGTTGACACACGTCAAAAACTGACTGGTGTGAGTTGACTGATTTCACTTACGGAGGATATGCTGTGATACAAAAAACATTGCAAAGTGCAAACAATCAATCGCTTCTTTAAATAGAACCTGGTTCGCTATATGTTTTGTAATAATTTTTGGCCTTGCTTATACTGAGTAACTTTTCTTATGCCTTTTCCAGTTGCCACCAAATGTTGGAATTAGAAGGAACCAAGGAAGCATAGTAATCGAACTGAGTCACTTTACAGCATCTCCCATGATCATACCTGGCCTATCAATAATGCCTTTATTAAGGCATATGCATTGCAAGTATCATAGAGAGTAAGACTTCAAGTGATCTTGTAAAACACCCATCTTTAAGAACCAGAAATGCAAAAGGAAGCAAATCAAATGATGCCACACACACAAATCAAGGCAGCTGCAGTCTCTCCATGTGATGCCTCAATAGGCTGTTCCAGCTGAAGCTAGAGCAGCACCCCCCCACCACCACCACCACCAAGTCAACAACGTTATGATCTGAACAAACTTGGACAATTTTCCCGCATGAAATCACTACTCCGGAGGAAAACAGAACTGCCGCTCCACAAAGCATCAAATGGTACTAAACGGGGCTTCCAGAATTCGTTAGAATATGATTTATTAAATGAAAAACTGTGCAATCCAATGTGCCCGGAGGGCTAGGAATAAAAACAGCGCTACATTTTGTCAACGCCACAGTCCAGAACAAGTAGCCAACAGAAGAAGGACCTGTAACAGGGGATCCTACCCCACTCGCTTTCTCTCCCCAAGGGCACACAGTGGGCCAAAGCACCCTGTGACTCTAATCCCTTCTTAGTGAGAAAGACTCATTTTCCAAATGAATCCCCCAATCGAGAATGAATTACCGTAATAGCCACAGCCGGATCGAGTCTGCTGATGGGTAATGCAAATCCGGCCACCTGCTTTGAGACGCCTTGGACCACCGCGCGGTCTGGGTCCGTGAACGCTGGCCTTTTCCGCTGGGGCATCTGCCCTGCTAAGTCGCATTTAAATCCCAGGAAAGGGTGAGATGCTTCCCTTCATCATTGAACTACGCTGCTCTTCCTGTATCCGTTTCTGCTGAACACAGCACTGGGATGCTTGAAAGGAGAGCAAGAAAGGAAAAACCAAAAAACCCAAGAGGGGAATTGCACCACTGCGGAGCCCAGCCGGAGAGAAGTGGGCACACTATGGAAACGTCAAAAACCTTCAGCAACTAGGAAAATCCCCACCCGCTCTCGGGTGCCTGCCCATTGCAGACCGGGCGCGCTGTGCCGGTTGCCACAGGAAGCCCGGCTTCTCTGCAGCCTGTGTCCCTGCCAGTTCTCCCCAAGCGCTGGGATTCGCCAGGCAAGAAGTTAGGAAACCCAGCTTCACGGTGCCGAAAGACAGACAGATGCACTCTCTGCAAATCGGCCAAGTGGCTAGGACGTCAAAACAGCTAGTCATCATCACCAGGGAGCTCCTGCGCCGGGCGTGGGGGGACGCGTTCCGGGATCCCGCGAGTTCGGCTGCATTGTCATGGCCCGGGAGTCCAGGGGTAGGAGGAAGCGCACCTCGGGTGGGAAATCGGAGGCTTCTCTTACCTCCCGCTCTCTTCCCCTCCCCTCCCCAGTGGCTCTCCGTGTCTAGGTCGCAATACAGTAGGCGACACGATAGGCGACAAGACTGGCTGCTCTGGCTGAAACTCAGGTGGCAGGCCCAGGGGATCGGTGCTGCGGGCCCGGTAAACGCACGCAGCGCCTCCCTCCATCACTGCCCTGGGGAGACACCCGCCTCCCCCCACCCCCGCACTCGCTCCGCTCCCCGCGGCACGACGGGGGACACCAGGGTCCAGCAGTCAGCCCGAGGCCAAGCCCCCCGCCGGAGCTTGGGTGCCGAGGGGTGGGTGTGGGCTGGGAAGGGGATTACGTAGATCTCGACTCCTCCTCTCCTGACACCTCCTCGCCACTGGGAGGGCGCAGGGGGTGGGGGAGGCGCCTCCAACCCGCTTGGGGGCTTCTTTGTTTCTTCGCTTGCCCCTCCGGAGGGCCTGGTGCGCCCGCGGGACCCTCGCCTGGATCGCCAGCTGGGGCTGCCCGTCCCCCAGCACCCCCCACCCTCGGGGCGGCGACTGTTTGGCCCGGGTTGACAATTGAACCTCGCGGGAGAAGCGAGAGGGTGGGGTAGAGGGTGGATCCCGGGCCCCGCGGAGGGTGAGCGCAGCCGGGGCCTCGGAGCGGCGGAGAAACCGCCCAGCCGAGGGCGGGGGCGGGGGCAGCAGTGAGAGTTCCCGCCAGGCGCCCACTCACTTACCTTGGCAGCCCCAGCCTGGCCACAGATCACGCTCCCATCCGCGCGCAGCTCCGAGCCGGGGGCGCACGTGCCCCGCAGTGCACTCCGCGCGCCGCAGACCTGCCCGGGGTACCTGGGCGCCCGCCCGCTGGCGCCGCGCTCCGACTGCCGACTGCCGGTGCCCCAAAGCGAGCAGTGGCCACCGTCACTGCCCCGGGGGCCGCGCGGGCTGGGGTTCGGGTGTGCGTGTGTGTGCGTGCGTGCGTGTGTGTGTGTGTGTGTGTGTGTGTGTAGGAAGAGGGCCCCCCACGGTCCAAGAAGCCCGGTATTCCGGTTCTCACCACCGCGCCTGATGCGCGCTAACACGGCGCACTTCCTTGCTTTATCCTCCCGCCCGCATGCCCTCCCTCCCTGCTTGCTCTTCTCTGGGTACCAGACTCCTGAACCAACCACGAGCCGGTTTCCTCTCATTAACACTGCCCCGCCCCGCAGCCTCCGCGCGCAGCACCCCCCTCCCCGCCCACGCCATACACATATATTGATTCTTATTACCGCTAGCACCCTCTTTCCAACACCCCAACACACCGGCAGTGGGTATATCCAGCACCAGCCAGGCCCACCGGCCCTTTTGTGCAAACAATGTGCTTAAAAAGGAGGCGTCAAGCCAGCCCAGGAACATAACTAAGACAGGTGCTCTTGGCCAGGGTCCGGCATGCTCTCCCCATGTACCCCCTTACAGTTTTAAACACTCCTGAACACAGCACGGTCCTGTCTCTGCACTTCACAGGCACAAAACGAACACTGCAATCACAGTGGAAAGGATGTTTATAGTCTCTGCAAGCCTATTGTTAGACTGTTAGAGGAATCTGGTTTTCAAACGGGGCTCTATGAAATTGCCTATAGTGTCCACGTGCTCCCATTAGAAGGACGCTAAGTCTACATCCCTCTGTTTCCAGCCCACGGAGGTAAAGAGACTCAAAGAGATGTGACCTGGTGGTGATCCGCCTGTTAGTAGCTGCGCTGGCTGTCCCTCGTGTATAAATCTAGGTGCATTGGGCTGGTGTATGTATGCAATCGTTTTGAGCACCTGATTTTCATAGTCTCCGTTCTGTTCTTTACAACGCTTTATCTTTCTGCCTTCTCTCTTGCTCACCATCCTCTACAGAAGAGATCTTTCACATCTAAAAAGGTCTCCTCTTTGCCCTGTTTCTGCTACAGCCCTCCTCTAACATAAACACAGGTTTGGTCTCCAGAGTCCCTTACTTCTGTGCTTACGTCAAAAACCAAGCTTCCTGCTCTCCTCCCCTAACCCCTGCTAGATCCAGGCTTCCAGGAGGCTCTCCCTTCACTGACTGGAACTCTCTTTCATAACTTTCTCCAAGTGAAAACCTGGGCAAGATATGAAAGCAGCCGAGAGGAGGCACAGCTATCACCTGGACTTACCTGACCCTACCCCAGGCCTCCACTCTCCTGGTTGGTACCTACTCCTTGCCAGACATCACTCACACCTCTCTATCAGATAAACTCAAGGCTAGCCAGTTGCCAAATCGGTGCATAAAGCTAGACACGTTTCTCTAGGAGATTCTGCACTGGACTGAACATCAAATTCTCTCTGAAGAGAACCCTCCAGGAAAGGCCTCTGCAGATTGCAGCAATACCCAGCAAATGTGACCCAGCTCTGTGAATGTTTCCAAACGGACGTGAAGAAAACAGAAACGCTGCCATAAATCAGTATCTGTAAATCCAAACTAGCCTAACGCCACCGAATCAGAATAATGGATCATTCTTGAGCTCCACAGATTGCCAGGATGCTCATCACATTATTTTCAGCAGCACAGACCCGTTAAGTTCATCCAACCCTCTCAGCCACAACTACCTTAGATGGAACCAGTTGCCTTCTCTCATAGGGTCATATATGTGACATGCAAGAGGTGTGTTTAATTTCCCCCCTCATGGATTAAGACAAAATATAGGAAAATGTAAGTACACCAAGTTTCACATTTTGTTTTTACCAGATAAAGGATGTCCTCGAAAAGCACCTATTTCTTAATCCTCAAATTACAAGAGCCACTGCATTATATGAAGAAAATGACATCAAGATTGGAAGAAAGCTCATGAACAACCAGAAATAAGCAGATGATAATAACCTCCCTTGCTGAAAGGCAGGAAGACTTAAAAGCACTTACTGGTGAAGATTATAGACCACAGCATTCACTTTGGATTACCATAGACCACATTATTATAAATGGAGAAAAGATTGAAGTAGTCAAGAATTTAATTTTGCCTGAATCCATAAAAATAGCAGAAAATTTAAAGAAGTATGTATTGCATGGGGCAAAATTGCTGCATCAGATTGTTTTCAAATCTGTTTGAGAACTAAGTTGTACCCGAGATTGTTAATCACTTTATGTGTGTGTGACACTGAAAAATGATCTTGAAATTATGGTGCCCAGTTATAGAAAGGGTTGGGTTTTTTTCCTTTCAATAATGTGAACTCAGAGATTAGTTTTGATTCAAGACTGGAAGAGTATCCCAAAGCAAGAGTCTCAAGGAATCCTCCTGTCTCAACCTGTCTTGGTAGGGTGGTTATTGGGGAGTGAGAGGAGCGGAGACTAGGAATTGGAAGCTCTGGTTCATGTGTTTTTCCCACTTACCAGTATTCATATTCAATTAACCTGATTAGAAGAGTTGTAGTGGCAATCAAAAGTCATCTAATTCTTCTGTCCTCAAGTGCTTAAGTCCATGGTTCATGGAGACAAATATATTTTGTACGCTCTTTTCTATTGAATCTTTGATTTCTTTTTGGTTTGCTCCAGAATTGTAAATACCAGTCATTTATCTTAGATGGTTGCTTCTGAAACTTTTAAGAACTCAGACACTACTCACCAAACAAGGTTGTAAAACATTACTTTATTGCTTTTTTTTAGGCATCACTGCCCTCAGGTGGTGGGAGTAGGAGGCCCAGCCTTTGCTCCTGGGAACTGGAATTGAACCTCCAACCCAGTGGGTCGCAGTCCCACGCACAACCACTACGCCACCAGGGCTCAGCCTACTTTATTGCTTTTAATTACTTAAATTGACCGAAATATTCTATATGGCTGTAATCTGGGTTTGAGTCCTTCAAATCCAGCAATCAAATCCTGAAAGTTGTCAGGTAATATTTAAAAAGAACTTATTAATGGTAACTGTGTTCCTATGACCTTTGTATTTATATATATATGTATATGAGTAAATAGTCACATAAATTCATAGACAGATTCATGTGCACATACACACCTATACACATAGATACCCCACACATAAATTGATTGTTTTGCTGTTATTTGGGAATTGCATGTGCCTTCACATCACCAATCTGTCCTCTTTTTGTGGGCTGTTAAGTGACATCATTTAACTTGGCCAAGCTGTGTACACGTTACCCTCATGCTGTAGTACTTTTCCCATTAGCAAAATAACTAAATGTCGATAGTCTGCAGCAGGGTTTGGCAAATTGCAGCTTGAGAGCCATCGGCTGTTCCTTCAGTAGGTACATGATACACAGCCCTGAAGTAAAATTGAAACTTTTTACAGATTTTTATTCAGCTCATGGTGATTTCATCTGTTTGTACTAATGGATCATAAGTAATTTTTAAATTGGTGAGGGGCAGAATTGGCTCTTCCATCTCAAAAGTTTGTTGATCCCTCACCTAGAACATCCCAAACTTATTTGTTCTACTACCTATTCCCTTCACAGAAAAAAATATTATTCACACACCCCTGGCAATTAGGGACCTTTATACTATGGTCAACAGGAACATGTAGGTATTGCTTTTCAGCTCCACCCCTGAATTGTCCAGGGAATATCAGAGTAGTATTGTCCACTTTGAAAAACACTGATCTAGATAGTGAATTCCTCTTCTCTTTCCACCCCTACTACCTTGTGACCATCAATGAACATTAGGTTCTGTCTATTTTCTTGTGTCATTTCATAAAAGTGAGAACGTGACAATTTGGTGATTGACTTATTTCACTGATCATAATTACTTCCAGTTCACTTCTGTTCCAAGATATTTAAGGAACTCATTTGTCTATCATTAAGCAGTATTCCATTACATGCACACAACACGTTGTGTTTTTCTATTTACTAGATAAACTGTTTCATTGTTTCCATCTTTTTTGCTAAGAGTGCTATGAACATAGATGTGCATATGTCTGTTATATCTCTTCAATTAGATTTCTAGGATATATACCCAGAAGTGGAATAGTTGGGTAACAGGGCAACCTTACCTCTAACTTTCTGAGAAACTGACAGATTACATAATGGTTGTACCATTTTGCATTACCACCAAAAATATGAGATTTCTCTACATCTTTTGCAATCATTATTTTCTATTTATTTGTGGGTTTGGTGGTGGTGCTTTGTTATTAACTTTCTTATTTTTATCTTGGTCCTCCTAGTGGGAGTGCAATGGTCTTTCATTTGATATGCAATTCTCTAACAGAATTCCTTCCTGTGTCTGTTGAATATACTCTCTGGAGATGTGTCTCTTCAGGTCTTCAGTTCTTGAATGACTTGTTTGTCTTTTTGCTGTTAAGTTGTAGAACTTTTCAATATTTACCAGAAACTATGTCATTACCAAAATTTTTTCTCAAATATATAGACATATTCACCGATATGTTGCTTCTTTTTCTCTTTTGATGAAGGCTCTTGTTGAACGTAAGTGTTTAGCTTTTATAAAGATAATAAACATTTTGTTCAAAATGTCCGTAGAATTCTCTTCCAAATGAAAATGCAGAGGACAGTCTAAATTTTCATGGATGTCAGACTTCCAATAATCAGAAAGTTTGGATGAATCCCTGAAACTATTGCACCGAACTCATCTTCAAACCTTAATCCACAAATAATCCCTGCTGTCCTCTTAAAACCAAATAACTAGTTAGACTAGTTCAGCCTAACTGCTGAAAAGTACCTGTGCTGAGCATTGTGCTCTTTTAGCATCTGTCTCTCTGTGTTACCGTTAAGGTTGAGTATCACCTTGTCTGGCCTGTGACTCTCCTTGGTTTGGCAGTTATGATGCAATCATCTCTTGGAGAAAAATTTGTCAATATTTCACCTTTGGGCTCCCCCAAATCAGTCAGCATAACCTTCTAAGCTTATCTGTCTTGTGCAGTAGATTCCCTCTGAAGATATTATCGGATTAGCACCTTTATTTGAAAACACGATAGCACAACTAAGACAAGTGCATTACTGAAAGAACCTGTGTGTTAGCCATACTCTCATTGAAAAGATAAGTTTAAGCACATATTCCTTAAATAAACTCATGTATACATGTACTGGAATCCTAGAAGCATTTTCCCTCCATGCTCTTGCAATGTAAGGACCTCCATTATGAGAGATGTGATGAAGAGTCAATCAATTGAAAGGGAATTTTCTCAGAGGTATAGCCTGAATCCAGTATAGTTATATAAGGACATTCTGGCAAAGTTTTCTGACATTTTGCTTTCACGGGGTTCTATATCTGATTTGGCCTTGTCTTTTTGTTCGTAGGACTTAAGGTAGCACCCAGTAGATCCTGCCTTCATCAGTCCCTGCAGTTGTGTGAGTCAGGAGAAAACTCCAACATCATGTCTGGCACATGGTCTTAGACTTGCTACCTTCTGTAAACATGAGTTATGTACTTGAGATGAATACACATACCCACATATATACACCTCACTGATCCTGCAGTTTAAGACAACATAGATTTAAATGGGCAGAGGCAAGAGAAAAGATTAGATAAGAAACTTCATGGGAAAATAATTTATGTTAATGGCAGATGAAAAACTCAGTAAAAGAATGAGGATGATGCACAATGGGAAGAATATAATTAACGTCACTGAACTCTACATGTGTTAACTGTTGATGTATGTTCTGTTGCACATATTTTCGACACAAAGATAAATTATAAAAATTAATAGAGACCATTGTCACCAATTAAGTTACTCCAAAAAATACACATTAAAAAATTACTACTTATTTACAGGGAGCGTAGGACTTGTCTTCTTAATGGGGAAAAAGTAAGTTCGCTAAATTTATTATTTGTTGCAAGAATTTTTGAACTGCTCATGTGTTTAAATACAGATGCATTTGTTAGTTATTGCTGCAGAACCAGCCATTCCAAACTCGATTTATTAAAATAAGAACCATGTGATATTTCTCATAAGTCTATACATTAGCTATAAATTCTGATTTGGACCAGGTTGGTCTGTTTTCATCTAGACACACCCATGTGGGCAACTGGCAAACTTCCTGGGAGTTGGCTGACCTAACACGCCCTCATCTGGGATAACTTAGCTCTGTTCCAAGTGGCTACTCTCCCTCCAGCAGGCTTGCCCAGGTCTGCTCTTCAGGCAGGAGAATAAAAACACACAGGACCACTTGAGGACTAGGCTCAGGACAGGCACTGCATCACCCCTTCCACCACAGCCTGTCGGTCAAAGCAAATCACAAGACAAAGTCAGATTCAAGGGATGAGGGGGAAATACTTGACTTGTGGTAGAATTGTGGTTAGCCGTTGAGGTGCTAGCCGTCACAGGTTCTAGACCACCAGGTGCTCCATGGGAGAAAGATGAGGCTTTCTACTCCAGTAAAGGGTTAAAGTCTAAGAAACCTGCAGAGACAGTTCTACTCTTTTGTATAGGGTCGCGAGGCGTCAGAATCAACGAGAGAGAGAGAGAGAGAGAGAGAGAGAGAGAGAGAGAGAGAGAGAGAGAGAACTATTATAAGAACTTCAAAGTTAGAAAAGAGTATGTAAAAGGAGAGGGATGAAAGGATTTGGCCATGTTTGCAATCAATCTACTCATCAGCATTTTCCACTTTAGGGACTTGTCACAACACAATTCCTAACATAACTAGACTGAGCTTTATTAGAAAGAATACAGATTACAGCATTTTGAAAAAAAACAACAAATAGAAATAACAGAGGAGTTGCTCACTAAAGTGTGTTACGCACAGTGTAATGTTGTCATTAACAAGTGTTTTGCAAAGAATATTTTAAGGCATGGATATGATTACAGTATAATAAGTGTAAAACGCTGATTATAAAGCTGTACATATCCATGTTTGAATACCAGTATGCAAATTAACAGCATAGAAGCATTTACTATTTATCCTGGTACCAGATTAAATTTTCCAAATATGGTCTTCCCTAAAAAATTATGATGACGATAATGATAATAATTATATTCATAATAAAATAAGAGCTAGTACTTATGGGATGTTTGCAATATAAACAAAGTTAGCAATTTACACGCCTATTTGTAAAGATGAGGCTGTTTTCTCTCATAAACATTTACAATCTCAGAAACCCCATACAATGTCAATCTGAGTAAGAATCAACTCCGTGAGGGTGGGAGGTGGTATTCATGCGTGTATGCATTTGTTACATCAACTAGGCTCACAAAGGTTCTGAAGCGTCACCTCACTCAAAGAATGCGCCATAGTCTGGCTAGGCGCCATCCTGGTGGTTCAGATGCTGAGGTACCCTGTGGACCACAGATCAAAACCTAGCCCAGCCTCTCACCATCCTCACCATCACTTGTGCACTGCAGCCATTGTTGCAGCCGCTCTTTGAATCCATCTCCCTGGGGTTCTTCTTCTCCTTCTCGAAACTTCCACACTCCCAAGCACAATGTCCTTCCGCAGGACTGGTTTCTCCTCATACTATGCCCAACGTCTATGAGACAAAGTCTCGCCGACCTCGTAAGGAGCATTCTGGTTGTACTTCTTCCCCCAAAGATTTGTCTGTTCCTCTGGCTTACTCCTCTGCCCTACGGGGCTGCTGTGAGACAGCATCAGGTGCATCTTCCGTCGTTTTTCATATTCAATATCTGACATTCACATGCACAGGGGGTGATTGGAAATACTGTGGCTGGAGACAGGCATCGTAGTCCTCAAAGTGGCATCCTGGCTACTTCAGCACGTCAAAGAAACCTTGTGCAACAGATTTTCTCCATGCAAACCATCAGTGCCCTCTGAGCTGGCAAGTGATGAAGCGAAGATTTTTACCATAATGGGATTGTCGCTTTCACATTGGCTTACTAACCATGAGGTCAGCAGTTCGAAATGACCAGCTGCTTCCAGGGAGAAAGGTGAGTCTTTCTGCTCCTGTAAAAATGCACAGCCCCTGAAACCCAAAGGGGCAGGTCTTCTCTGTCTCCCAGGGTCTACATGAGGAGGAATCGATTGAAGGGCAGAGTTTGATTTGGGTTTCGTTACTTATGGATTCATCTCTTTGGTAATCTTGCTTTTCTACATGTATAATTTGTAAAATTTATGGCAACATGGCAAGTCATGCAATTAAACTCCCTGGCATTGGTGTGCTTTTTTTTCTTTATGTATGACAGAGTTTGGGGTGAATGCTCATAGGAAGTTAAATTCTCATTTAATACCTTCTACACAAATTGCTAAGTGACACTAGTTGTCTTATTAACAATATGCCAACATTCTTTTCGATTGTGCTGTTTATTCCATTTTCAGCACTCTGCTTTCCTGGATGGTGTTCACGTTTGGGTGATTTTTCACCTGTTCGTCTCTCTGTGATGGTTTTTAAGTAGAACACCGATCTTACTGGTTATGACATTCATTGTGTGTACCTCTGTGCTAGTTCACTAAAATGTGACCTCAATGTAGGCTCCAACCTCGAGTTAAAGACTTCCTCTGGTAGAAACTTTCAGGAAATCCTCTGCTTTCCCATTTCTCTTGCTTAAAAAAATGAAATTTGTTTGTGTGTTCTTCTCCACATTTTTGTCCCATTTTAAGGTCACTCTGGGTAGAAGAATCCAGGATGGGAGCTGGGCACCATGACATCTTCTTGTGGTAGAGCAGTTTGTGCCTCAGGTGAATTGCTTTCTTCTCTGAAGTTCTTGTTGCCTTCTTGTTGTTGTGCTCCTGCCAAGTAGAGGCAGTGGTTGTATCTCAGATATCATCAACAAGCTTTAAAGACTACAGATATCAAGAACTTTCTTAGGATGCATAACTCTTGCATGAGTTGTCTCCGGAGACCATGGCTGAAAGCTTTCAAACCCAGAAACCAATCTTGAAAGACATCTGGCCATACCCAAAGATGACCTGTCTTTGTGTGTTCAATGATTATGTATGTCAGCATCCACGTATTTGTATTTACACATTTCACTAGTGCTGTCAGGTAAGTGTTGGACTGCTGGCTACAACTTTAGCAGTTCAAATTTACCTGCTGATATAAAAGACAAAGATGAGGCTATCCATTTCCATATGATATACAGCCATGGGAATGCTACATAGAACCTCTGTGAGCTGGCATGACCTCGATGGCAGTCAGGCCATGACCTCGATGGCAGTAAGGCTACTGCTAACACATATTAGGTGCTCTGGTGGCACAGTGAGTTAGGCATGGGCTGTGAACTACACAGTTGGTGGTTCAAATCCACCCACAGCTCCTCAGGAGAATAAGGTTGTTCTCTGCCCCTGTGAAGGTGCACAGGCTCAGAAATCATAAGAAACAATTCTACTCTATCCTATAGGATTGCTGTGCATCTGAATTGGGTTGAGTTTAGATACTTCTACCTGGTCTCCTTTATCTATACACCTTGGTCTGCCCGTGTACCATATATCTATACCCATTCATACTCATGTGTACTCAAACAATAGCTTTCAATTTAGTGCCACCTTTTCCCTTCACCAAAAATAACCAGTCTCTTCCATCTTAATCAATGGGAGAAAGACTGCACTTTCTACTTCCGTAAACAGTTACAGTCTCAGAAACCCATACGAGGATTGCATTGAGTCAGCATTGATTCTGGGGCCGTGAGATTTTGAGACAATCTTAATCATATTTCCTCCTGCTCTCTGCTCTCCCTGGGAGCAATTAATGAGTATCTGTCTCTATAAATCTGTATGTCTTCTTATAAAAAATGGCTCATACTATATTTGACCTTTCATGTTTGACTTCTCTCATTAGCATTATGTCCCCAAGGTCTGCCCATTGTTCTTTATGGTTATGTAGGATCCCATCATTTGTATAAACAGCAATTGGTTAATTCATTCATCCCTTGGTGGTAGGTGCTTTAGTTATTTCCTATTTGCTATTGTGAATCAAACACTAAGGAACATAAGTAAGTATGTGACTATAGGAGTCATTGTTTTTAGGTGAAGACCTAAAAATATATAGATGACAGTGTCATCAGAAGCAAGAAGACAACACAAGTCTTAATCTAGGCATAATTCCCCAAATCACATCCATTTTAGTAAAGGACAAAATACAGTCTTGGACTATACAAGTGTATCACATGTGCCACCCACTGAAATCGAGTAAGTAAAGTAGGATAGAACTTGGAGCATTCTCTTTCACCTCATTTTCTGCAGATAAGTCTGCGACGCACCAGCTGCTTGGTAGAAAAAATGACTTAGCAATCTGCTCCTTTAAAGACGGTGGCCTTAGAAGAACTATGGGATAGTTCTCTTCTGTCATAGAGGGTTGCTAAGTGTCAAAACCAAGCCAAAACACACAACAGCAACTCTGGGGCACTGACCTCAATCACCAGGGGCCATTTTTCTATTGTGCCCCTTCTTTCATCAGAACTATCAAGTCTTGCAAGTAAATTACTTTCTGTATCCATTCAGCTTTAGATCTCACAGAATAGATATGACAGGGAACAGAAGGGCTGGGCAGAGTTACATTGCTCTCCGGCAAGTTTAGTGATTTGTGATGAAGGCGCGGTGAACTAAAGTGAAGCCAGGATGTGCAATGGAAGCAGTGGATATTGAAGTCTAAGTACCCAGAAATGAGCTGCACTGCCCAAAGGACTGTAAACAGAACCTCTAATGTGGTTGAAGGAACAGAGCTGTCAAAGGAAGTTTGACTTAATAACAATCCTGTAGCTCCAGCTACCTGCAAAGCTGTGGGAAAGAAAAGGGGTGTATGCATTTGATCACAATCCGATGACATCCGGTCTGACTCAGGACTGTAGCCAAGACCAGGAAACCAAGTCACCAAGAAAAAGGCTGTGAGAATTCTCGCCAGAGGCCAGCTGAGCCTGCAGAGTATCCTGGTCTTTTGAGGACTCAATAGGTAAATCAAGAATAAAAATGGGCACTCTGAAAATATAGCTTGATTAATGCAAGAGAGGACATGCTGAGAAATTAAGGAAAAGAGCGTATTTGTGAAATGACTTTTTTCAGAGAAAATATTTTTTAAATTAGAAGACCATGGCTGAGCCCCGGTGGTGTAAGTGGTTGAGTGCGGGACTGCGGCCCGTGGGCTTGGCGATTCAAATCCAGCGCCGGCTCTCAGGAGCAGCACTGGGTAGTGCCCACGACCACCAGAGGCAGTGATGTCCCCCTCCCCAAAAAAATAGAAGACCATTTGTAGTTAATTTTATAAACCTGACAAAAGAAATACAAAGAGAAAAATAGCAAAGGTTAACATGCAGAAAGGAGAGTAAAAGAATAAAAATGCAAGAAAATTTCAACTGCAAGTTGAAAATCAGTATTGGAGATTGCAAGAAAGGAGAAGACATTGAGAACTTAGATGATTGACAGGAAGGAACTTGTGAAAAGAACTATAAATTCTAGAGGACAATGACCAGAAGATGAAAACAATAGGAGAATAAGTTAAAAAGACACATAAAATTCTAGCAAAGAAGCATCAACCCTGTACAGAAAAACTGTACATTTTTCTGAAGTAAGGAGGAGGGGAAGGATACTTGAACTCTCCCCCCTCAAATGAACAATTTTATAGAAGCAATCTTCCCTTAAATGAAATCTTCCTGAGGTCTTCACCTCTAAATACTTTGTGGTGTGTCTGCAGAAAAAAAAACAAGAAAAGTAAAGAAAAGCAAAATAAATTCATGAATAAAAATTTTATACCTAAAATATATGTGAATTTTTAAATTGCGACTATCAAAATTGTCATTAATACAGACAAACTTATAAAAGCATATAGACTAAATATATAGGCAAGAACAAAGAAACTAAACCCTGGCTGAATTCAAATCTCAGATTTCTCTGCATTGCATTTTAGAACACAATGAAACATCACATAGAAGTGCAAAGTATTTCAATAACAAAAATTTTGTCTCACCAAGGTAGTCACATGTAAAAGCTATGGAAATTTATAGAATGCAGAAACCACTCAGTAAGCTTTTTAAAATAGAAAACAAAACAAAAAAAGAGAGAACAAGAACTAGAAAAGTCCTCAAGTATTTGGGGTGGGGGTGTGGGATCCAAACATTTGTGGAAAAGTTCAATGATCTCTTTAGAATTAAATTAATTTATTTTAAAAATAAATTTGTTGGCATGTCCTTCACATACCACACATTTCAGTCATTCATTCATATTTAAAAGAATTATGCAATTGTGGGAACTAGAGGAACGGGAAAAGAGTGTATGTGGACAAATTCCTCATTCTGATATTTTAAAAAGCCTAGGAGGCCAGGATTCTGGGTGGAGGGAAGCTTGCACTGTTGCGAGTTAGAGAGGAATCCCCATCACATTCCCGTAATAAGTATTAATCCCCACTACGGCCTCCCCTAAGAGAGCTGCCTTAAAGTTATCTTTCACAAGCACATGGCTGATTGCTATCGGACTGGCAGCTTGAACTCTAGGAGCAGAAGTGTTGCTATTGTTCTCACTGTTCAGGGGACAGTTGCAGCTGCCTCTAGCCCTGGTGTTCAGTTACTCCTCCAATGAGCTCAGGGACCTCTAGGGTTAGGGGACAGCCCACTATGTTAAATATGTCATTCGAAGGGCTTGCGTGCCCTGAGAGTATATAAGGTGTTGTGAGAGTACAGACCCTCTCTCTCTCTCTGCTGGGACCTGGTTCCTGAAGGCGCTGTGGAGGTGAGCACACAAAACTTTTGTCTGTCTCAATGTCTCCCCTTCAATTGCACAATCATCTCTTAGGACCTGTCTGGATTTGAGGCTGGATCTCACATGTAATCACAACCACAATCAATTTCAGTACATTTCCCCAAACATCCCTGCCATACATTGGGTAATTATTAATCCAGTTACTGTCTTTATAGATTTTTCTATCCTGGATTTCATATGAAGAAAATCATACAAAATACAAAAAGACCAAGAACAATGACTAAGCAAGAGAGGAAAATCTCTATACAAAGAAAGCAAGAAATATTAAAAACTAAAAAAAGAAATTTAATGGATCAAAAGAAAAATCAAGCCTTATATTATTACATTTTAACCAAACTAAATCTGTCATCATTGACTTTACAATGCTCTCTGATAACAAAATTATCACATCATTGTGCTATAGAATCAGAGGGGCTTCACCACAGACTTCATTGATGTAGGGAACCCTGAAGATGGATTTCCAGCTTCCACTGTCATCCACAGCCTTCTGAAAAGCAGGCGTTAAGAATTTAAGCTTTGACATCATTCACTCCTTTGGATTTGGATTTTATTATTTACAATTCTTGGATCACGCAGAACAGTGTGCTTCTTCCATGTGGATTTAATTTATACATAACTTGGCTGCTTATTTTAAGACAAGCCTTTAAGACCTAAGAGACAATTCTTATAGGTAGCTGAGCGCCATCTGCTTTCTTCACTGAACTTTGCTACAACACCCATATCACCAGTGACCGCTTCAGGAGAGCTAGAATCAAATAGGATTATGTCATAAGAATCAATTGTTCTTAGACTGGGGCTAGAATTCAATATGAACCCCAAATTCATTAATATATCCTGTTCCATTAATCTACATATCTATCCTTGTACCAGTACAAGGCTATTTTGATTATTGTGCCATTGTGGTAGGTATTAAGGTTCAAAAGAGAAAAATCTCCTACTTTGTTCTTTTGCAAAGCTATTTGCTTTTCCTGGGCCTCGTCCCTCTCCATGTGAAAGTGGACATTAATTTATTCATTTCTTTAGAGAATACAGTTCCGATTTTGATTGGAATTGCATTGTATTTGTGGATTGCTTTAGCCACAATTGACATTTTTCACAAAATTAAGTCTTCCTATCCAAGAACATTGGTGAAAGTTTTTTTTTTTGGTGGTGTGTAATATTGTTCTGCAGTGTTTCTCTCTGTTTTTGTATGTACAGGTCTTTTTCTTTCTTTCTGGGGGGTACGTCTTTCAACACAGATGTTTGCTCTTTTGGCAGGCCATGGCATTTTCAACATTCTCCAAAGACACAGTAATTCAGATATATCAATTCTTCTTTGGTCTTCTTTATTCAATATACAACTTCCATGTACATATAAGGAGATTTGGTCAGGCTCACCCTAGTCCTCAGAGTAATGACTTTGTCCTTAATACTTTAAATAAATCTTATTCAGCAAATTTACCTAACACAATTGGTCATTTGATCTTTGGTCTGCTGACTCCATGGGTATTGATTGTGAATTCAAGCAAGACAAAATCCTTTGACAACTTTAACTATTTTTACATTTATCATGATCTTACCTATTAGTCCATTTGTGAGGATTTATATTTTTGTTTTGATTTGAGTTGCAATCTATACTGAAAGTTTCAATTCTTGACCATTATCAGCAAGTTCTTCAAGAGTTCTGCACTGTCATCAAGCAAGAGTGTACCACATGCATATCACATGTGCTTAAGAAGCCTTCCTGAAGTCCTGATGCCCAGATTTCTTCATAGAAGCCAACTTCTCTAATTGTTTGTCCAACATCCATGTTGAATAAGTATTGTGGGAGGTTTTAACCACACTGATGTACCCTATTCCTGATTTTAAATCATGCACTATCCCCTTGTTCTGCTTGTAAAACTGTCTCTTGATCCATGCACAGGTTCTGCATGAATGCAATGAAGTATTCTGGAATCCCATTCTTCTCCCAGACTACTCATAGGTTGTTATGATTCACACAGTTAAAACTGCCTCACATGTTCAGTAAACATAAGGAAACATGCTTCTGGTATTCTCTGTTTTCAGCAGGATCCATCTATGTCAGTAATGATATCCCTTTTTGTTCTGGCCTCAATCTATGGCAGCTCTCTGTCAATGAACTGCCAATGGATGTTGGATGATCTTCAGCAAAAATTTATTTACATGTGATATCAAAGATAAAATTCTATAATTTGCACATTCTAGTGGATCAACTTTCTTTGAAATAGTGGTCTCTTCCAGTCTCTTGGCCTAGTTGCAAATTTCTTGACATAGATGAGTAAAGATGTTTCCAGTACTTTATCAGCTTGTTGAAATATTTCAACCGATTTCCTGTCAATTTCTGGAAGCTTTTTTTTGGCTAATGTTTTCAAAACAGGTTAGACTTCTTTCAAAACCATAGACTCTTGCTCGTATATTACTTCTTTTGATGGTAGAATGTCCCTATGCCTTTTTGACACAGTGACTCCATGTATTCTTTCCATTGTCTTTGATGCTTCCTGAATCATTCAATATTGTGTTCATTGAATATCAATATTGCATATCAAGTTGTGAACTTTTTATTCAATTCTCTAAGTCAAATATATCCTATTCATATTATTCCTTTATGGTTTCCTGAACCTAGGTATTTGCACATTTAATATTCAACTTTTTCATCTCAAGCTACCCTTTGAAATTTTCTATTCAGCTCTTTGACTTCATCCATTTTATCCAGTTTCCTTTAGCAACTCTGCAATTAAGATCAAGTTTCAGAGCCTCTTTTGTTATCTACTTTGGTCCTTTCCTGCTTTCTTATCTTTTGAATGTAGATTTAAATGGTCTTAACCTCTTTCCAAAGCTCATTGGGTCTTTAGTCATAAGTGCTCATTGCAGGTGTGATAGATTCAAAGTCATATTTTGGCTCTGGTGGACATGTTTTTTTCTTCAGCTTTGTCTTGAATTTACACATGAACAATTGATGGTGTGTTCCCCTGTTAGTCATTGGAATGGTTTTACCTCCTGACATTGAACTTCTCCATCATGTCTTCCAACAGATGTAGTCAATTTTATTTCTGTATATTCCATCAGAAGTCCATGAGTATAGTTGCCTTTTGTGTTTATGAAAAAAATGTATTTGCAGGAATAAGTTGTTGAAATTGAAAAATTCTGTCATGTGATCTCCAGCTTTGTTTCTATCACCAACTCCATATTTTCCAACTACTGTTTCTTCCTCTTTTGCACTCCAGTTCCAATAATTATCAATGCATCTTGATTTCATATTTGTTCAATTTCAGGCTGAAGATGTTGGTATAATTCTTCACTTTCTGCATCACTAGACTCAGTGGTGCTTTCAGTTAGTTGAATAATAGTTGTATTGACTGAATGTTATTTATAGATATCCTGCATAGCATTGTAATTCAAGATAGATCTTGAAATGTACTTTTTTAAATGAATGTAATACCATTCCTCTTCTATCTGTCATTTCTGGCATAGTGAATCTCTGGTATAGAATGGCTACCAGTCCATTTCAGCTCGCTAATGTCTAGAATATTGAGTTTTATGTGCTCCATTTCATTTTTGCTACTTATAATTTTCCTAGATTCATAATTTGTACATTTTAAGTTGGGTGATTATAAATTAAGTTGATAAGGATAAAAATTTGATAGTGCAGTGAAAGGTATTGGTTGATGCAACACACTACTTGTTCTCATTTTGAAAATTTAAAAATTATAAGAACCTAATTGATAAATATTTTCATAAATGATAAAATATTTTTATAAATGATAAAATCTTAAAGAGGATTTTTGACTTTAGTAGCAGATTTTCAAGCAAAATTTCAATGATTTCTATTGTAGAATTTACAGGGCTTCAATAATTTGGATAATAGAATTTACATCCTTTCGATAGTTTCTTTGGTCTAAAGTGTAGAAGCAAGTAAATTCCATTTAGATGATCTTCTCAATGATGGGGACTAGGGAGTACAGCAATAATAGAATTGACGTTAAGCATGCTCTTTGGGGAACTAGTGACAAAGTGGGTTAAAAAAAAGACAGTCTGCTCCTGTAAATATCCACAGCCTCTGTAACCCTGAGGAGCAGTTCCACTCGGTCTGATAGGGTCACTGGGAGTCAGAGTCTACTCCACGGCAGTAGGGTCATGCTATTTGGGGTTAATGAAAGCTAGCTCATTGTATCAGTTACCGAGGGCTCCTATAACAGAGTAGCATAAATTGGATGAAACTTAAGAAGAAAAGAATACTGTCTCATATTCTGGAGGCCGTGAGTCCAAATTCTATGTGTTCATATACTCAAATTCCTTCCCAATGACCTTTTCTTAATCTTTCTGGCTTTTAGTAACTATAGATCTTCGTTGACTTGCAGATGTAGCATAACAGGTCATTTTCTCCTCTATTTTTATTCTTAGTATATCACTTATATAGAACGAGGAGCCACCTTTCTCTAGAATGGTGACAAGTTAATTTACCTGATAGATGTTGAAAGACCTTGTTTTAGAACAAGACCAAATTCACAGGAACCTGGGTTGGAACTTCAACATATCCCCTGACAGGTGCCATCAATTCATTTCTGACTCATGGTGAACCTATGGAGAGTAGAAGGAAACATTGCCCAGTCCTGCTCCCACTTTACAGCTGTTGACATCACTCTTGCACCCACTGAATCACTCCATCTAAAAGGGATTCCTCTCACTCACTGTTCTACTTAATAGGTACAACATGATTTTCCATGAGCTACTCCAAATGGATAGCATGACTGAAGTAAATAAGATAGCCTCACTGTCTTCCCTTCTAAAACATACTCAGACTGTGCTTCTTCCAGGAGAGATGTTTTAATCCCTTAGCTTTGAGTGGATTCCAACTCATATTGATCATATTGGACAGAGTAGCACTGCTTTGGGAGGTTTCTGAGACTCTGAAATTTTATAGACAAAGACAATCTCATCTCTCTTCCATGGATTGGATGGTGGGTTTGACTTGTTTGCATTGTGGCTAGCAGTTCTATACTTAATCCCCAATACCACCAGGACTCCTAGACAGATTTTTCTAAAGACCACAATTAAATCCACTTCATAAAACCATTTAAAGTAGAGGGATTTGATTCTTCTATTAAAATCCTTCAAACTAGATTTTAAAATGAAATACAATAAACTAAGCTACATATATAAGTTATATAAACCTATGTTATGAGCTTAAATAAGGTAATATAAGGATTTAAAATGAAAAGTAATGAAAATATACTAAAAAGGCCTTTTAATTTTATTAGCAGACATAATTTAACCTGGGGAAGAAAATTAACAGACCAAGAAAAAATGTAGTGAATAATTTTGTAAGAAATTTTTTTGGTCGAAAAGTCATAAAAATCGAATCAGGTGTGTAGAATAGCATTGTACCTGTATTAAAAACTCATATGCAGGTAACTTATTTCAGTTTTTAAAGAGATGTCAGCATATCCCAACTGGTCAATTACAGACTGAGCAATGAAAAATACATTTAGTTACAATCATGTTAGAAAAGTCCATTTAGAAAAGCCCAAACATCTCAACTGTTTGGAACATCCAGCAAATGATTTGTTTTAGAAACCAGCTGCAAAACTTTTATGACTGCACACAAGATCACAAAGGAAAGGCCCAGAGTATAGAGGACACTTTATATTTTATTAGCCAGATATTGAAATGTATTAATAGATTAAAACATCTTACATGTCCTTGCATTTCCTTCTCGAGAACAAGGAAATTTAACTAGGAGCCTTAATGGTGTAGTGAGTTATGATTTGGTTGGTTATGGGTCATCAGGTTGAAATCACCAAACACTCCATCAGAGAATGAGGAGACTTGCTACCCCTTTAAATAACTGTAGTCTTGTAAACCCACTGGGACAGTTCTACCTTGCCCTACAGGGTCATTATGAATTGGAAATGGCAGTGAATTTGGTTTTGTTCAAGTGGTCATAACTGCATAACCTCAAATCTTCCTAGTACCAATCTAGCTGAGTTCTGAGCTTCATTCAATTGATACCTACCTCCTCCTGCACCATGATCTGTAACTGTTCTGAAACTTGACCCAAATTTATTAATAGTAAACAATGAGAGGACAGAAGAACAAAACTTGAGAACAAACTTCCCCTGGAAAGGCCCTCAAGCAAGGGAAACTTCTCTTCCCTAGCAAAGGAGAGTTGCTTATGTCAACTCAATACATTCAGGAGCATCAGACCCAAAAGTCTATTCTTAGATATCAGAATTCCACTGTTTTCTTGTCACACCCCACTAACTTAGACATAAGAGACCAACATGGAGTGTGCATTCAATCTCTGTCCCCACTTGAATGCTCTCTTACAGTCATGGTCATCATTTTCAGTAGAGTCTGCACTGCAATCGAAACACATGAGGGTTTCCTAAAACTCTGTCATAGACACATTCACAGTGTGCCTTAAATGGATAGTGAGCTGACCTACATCTGTGGTTTCCAGGGTTAGAGAATTCCAATCCAACGGAAGTAAGAAATCCCAGCCAGGGTGTCCTTGTGCAGTTACAAAGATAAAATTATGCATTTGCTTTACTTTGTTATCAGTAATATACATCCAATGAGGCATCCCTTTTGAGTGATAAACTCTACACCAAAAAGTTCAAGGTCTTTATAACACAGATGTTGTGGAAGTCATGTACTTATGTCAATTTCATAATTGGGAGTCTAGGGGTGGAGTCTACCTTGTCAATCTGGAGATAGCCAATGTGTAGCCAATGAGGCCTCTGTCCGGATATGGCTTTCTCCTGAAATTTCTGGGAAAACTCGCAGTATTTCACAATTGTAGAAGGGAGACAGGACTGGGTCTCTGAGAGAGGGACTACTGACAAGGCAAGATGGCTGCATCTGAGGAACCGGAAGAGCTGGAGGAGAAGTCACATAGCCTTACCCTGATGGAACGAGGCCTCTGAAGCCAGAAAAGCCAGAGAGAGTCCCCTGCCAGCGCTGAGTTGCTGCTATCACCAATGGATACTGCTGATGGACCCTGAGCCCTGCAAACAAGAAGCCGTGAAGGAACCCCTGCCAGCGCCGGGACTCTGCACCCACTGGCCTTTGACATCCTGAGTTGGAAGGAGACTTTATCGACAGGTATCGGACATATGGGCTAATATCGGACTTATGACTTTGAAATGAACTGAGTTGGGATGCTTTCTCAATGTTCCATTCCTCTTGTATATAAACCTTTCTCTTTTATTCATATGCATGTCTGTGAATTTGTTTCTCTAGTCTACCCAGACTAACACAGATGCCAACTGGGATCTCACTACTTTCTGGTTGTTCTGCATTCATAATTGGCTTAAACACAGATCCCACCTACGAGGAAGTCCCAAACCTGCTCAAGAGGTCTCCAAGGTTCTTGTGTGCTGGTATGCATAAGGAGCCCTGTTGGCACAGTGAGTTATATGTTGGCATAAACTAGTGCCCAAAGGCAAAGAAGCCCTGGGGGTACTGTTGGGAAAACTTTGGATGGCTAACAGTAAGGTGTGCAGTTCAAACTCACCAGCTGCTCTGTGGGTGAAAGATGAGGCTTCCACCCTGTAGGGAGGTGCAACTTTAGAAACCCAAAGCAGCAGTTCTGTTTTGCCTATAGGATCATTGCGAGCCACGATCAGCTTGATAGCAATGGGCTTAGGTTTGGGCTGGTACTCTTTGTCAACTCTACCCATGGAATGCTCCCACTTGTCTTTGTAATGCACTGCCTTGATCTGCATTGAGGTCACTGTTCTTCATAGACCAGAAAAGATGGGGAGCTAGGGGAGGTGTCCTATCACAGGAGTATTTCTGATGTTTGGGCTAAATTATGGAGAAAGGAAATGATATTGCAAACCTTTCCTGTTCCCACCCAGATTCCCTTATACACCAAAAGATCTTTCAACCTAACCTTTATGGAGAGCTCTTCAGCTTTTCCCTGACTCTTACTTCCATACTTACCCACTTGAGGCCCTCAGCTTAACAGAAAAGTCTGCTGCTATTCAGCTCAAGTTACCTTTGCTATCAATACCAGAGGTTCTAAGGATCCCTGGTGGCACTGAGGTTTGGGCGTTGGCCTGTTAACCACAAGTGTGGCAGCTCAAAGCTACCACTTACCCTGCAGGAAAGAGATGAGGACCTGCTACTCTGAAGACTCACTGTCTCAGAACCCCATTATAGCGAGGCTAGGAGTGAGAATCCACTCCATGCATGTGGGTTGGGTTTGGCATTGCACAGAGGCTAGAAATAGCATTTGTTTTGCTCTGACACTTGGATTTCTTTTGCAGGGGGGGGTGGGCAAGAAGTTCCAGATACGCTGCCCCCCAAATAAACAACACTTTAATTTTTTACAAACAGAACATGATACTCTTCTAGAACCAAGGTTTCTTTTTCCTCTGGTTTACTGCTCCCAAGGTAAAAAACCTCTCACATAATTCATTGCCTTGCTTAGCCCTAAAACCTACTTCTTTCTTTTTCTAATTATACCCAGCAAGAATGACTCATATATACTCAGGAATGTTTTTCAACCTCTTTGTCTCGGTTTCCCTCATTTATAAATGAACATGATCATGTCCCCTTCAAAAATGTGTTGAGATTAAAAAGTAAATACATGAAAATCATTTAGAGCTGAACGCACCTCACGCGAATGAATCATTTCTATTTTCATCTTATCATACACCGGACCGAGAGTTGCCTAGTTGTCAGAAAATATAAAGTAGAGCAGCAATAATGTCAGTGTACATCAAGTAGGGAGTGGGGAGAGTTCATTTTAAACATCGTTGGGGCAGGATTAAAATAGTACTCACTGTAAAATGCCCCCTCAATCCCCTCCCCCCTCAACCAGACTATTCCTCCACATTTAACTGAATACCTCTGGCTAAAGTTGAAATAGGCTGAATTCCATGGTTTCTTAACACATTCATACATAAACATGCACACACACACACACAAACCAACAAACTCACTGCCACTGAAGTGATTCAGACTGATAGTGGCTCCATAGGGCTGAGTAAAACTGGGTTTCTGAAACTGGAATACTTTACAGAAGTAGAACTCTTCCCCCTTCTACAAAATGTATGAAAAGGGAGGGCTATCTAGGGTTGAGTGTTTGGGGACAGGAATCTACAGCAGCATCCTTTCTAGCGCTGCCTCAACACTGCCCAGATCTTACAGCCTCCTCTTAGCTCTAAAGCACACTTGTGACCATATTGTTGCTATGTGTGACTAAAGAAAATATTCTCTCTCCTAGGAAACCTAGCAAGGAGGTAGCACCAATGTCACAATGCATTGGAAGATTCCTACCAGGCAAGTCATATTCCTCTGTTTCTATGGATCTAAGTGATGTACACTAATTTTCTTTAGTGAAATAGGTAAAGCAAGCAATATGTATCAAGAAATAGTCTTTGTTTCTATTTCTTCCTTCCGAACTTTGTCTGTTTAAAAGGTAGAATATTTATTGCTGTCTGGTTTAGCAACATTCTTTAGAAAAACAGAGCCAGACTTATTTTGCACACCCACACAGACACATGCACACATACATGCACATGCATGTGAGCTTGCTTGTATGTGTGGAGTCTTGCTACCATGAAGAACTAAGCCCTTCATGACTAGCTAAAAGGTTGTCAGTGTGAGCCAGCCCAGCAAATCTGAGGGAGAAAGACCTGATTTGCTTTCATAAATATTAATTTCTTGGTCCCAAGAAATTTTTATGGGGCCATTCTTCTCAGTGACATGGGTCTCTATGAGTCAGAATCTAGTCGTAGGAACTCAACACAATCAATATGTGATACATGAGTGTAGGAAACTAACAGTGATGAAAATATAATGAGTTCTATATTCCCTAACTTATTACAGAGGGAATCTGGAAATCTGGTGTTCCATGGAAGGAAAGCCCCTACTTTTGGTAACAGAGATAAAGTCCAAGTCCTGCTTTATAAATCATTCCTACAGATTCTCCCCTTAACAGCTATGCTACTTTAAAGTGAGCACATGGTTGATTATATCTTCCTGTAGAAGCAGACATTATCCCTTTGCTTTCTCTTTCCCTGCTGTGACACCGAATCCCCCTTGTACCTTCTCCCAAAACAGGTAAATGGTCTCCTCACCTGTGAGCTCAGGGATCTTAATGTACATACCACCACCTTGTGACACATGCAAATAGTGAGTACACATGTCTTAAGGCTATCTATAAATGTCCCAAGATAGAAAAGGCTCTCTCGCTTCTCCCAGTTCCATGTGTCCATCAAGGGGAACTGAGCTGAGCATGCTAACATAAAATGTGCTTCACTCGTTCATTTTACTCTTTCTTCCATCTCTTTTATCATCTATGCCTTTACTACAACCTCTCTATATTATCGCCATACATTTGCACTTGCTGGCATGTCACTTGTTGGAGCTGAATTTCCTCTGACACAGGGGAATGTGTATTTGATATCTGAAAATCAAATAAAGGTTGGAAAACGGTATCGCTCGTCCAGCTTTCTCCTCTTTTAGTAGCACCTCTCATTCATTCAAACCCCTCTTGAAATCTCTCATCAAACACATTTTTTCTCCAATCATAACTAAGATTCTTGCCTCTTACTTTAAAGGAAAAATAACCCAAGAAATAGGAGCTTTCTCAATTGTTTCCTGCTGCTGACAGGCGTGGCCTGATCTACGCTTGTGGCATCTTCATCTTCTCCTGACAGTGAAAGGGAGGGAGAGCTCTTCTATCAGGCCAAAGCTCGCGGCACACCTGCGCGTGGATAGCCACGCCTGCCCCTAATGTATGACAGACAAGGGTTCAACTGGAGACCCACACACCCAGTGTCTAAATAGTTTGAAGTGGCAAATGAACCTCACCCACTTTTAAGTACATTATGTTGCATTCTACTAAATAGCAAATGTGCCTTCCTTAGGACCAGGGAAGTGAGGTTGGAATTCAAAGTCTTAGGAAGTTCTGAACGAGAACACTGACATGTCTGAAGCGTCTGCCCTGTCCTTGTCCACAGTCTGCTCTTCTCTTTCCTCCTTAGACTGCGTCTCTTCCTGAAGAAACTTCATTCTCAAAACCCCACATCACCAAACTTTCATCTTTCTTTCAGCTTATCCAAGCACACGCACCTGCCAACTGCACCTTCGTGGGAGAAAGAGGACTTATGCGAAAAGACAGCTCAGACCCAGGGAAGGTTGGGGAGGAGGAACTAGCCAGCTGCATACCTTGATCCTTTTAGGGAGTAACATTGACAGAAGAGAGCCCAGAGCAACTAAAGCTATGTTCCTCATCCTCTTCAATCACAGGCAGGTAAGAACTAAAATATTGGGGAGAAAGACATGGGTGTAACCTCCTAAATGTGGGGGAAATTTTTCATTTAAAAAGTTGTGAGTTTAGATAATGTTGAAGGAAAATAAGTGACTCTCTGACAATTGAAGGTATCCTATTTCATTGCATTTGGCTGGATTAACTAGAGAAACAAGTTCAGTGACACACAGGTGTAAGCTAGAGCTTGATATAAAGGAGCAATGCTATACCAAGAAAAGGTCCTGGTCCAGTCCAGCTCAATTTCCAAGTTCAATACTCATCCATAAGTCCTTCTTCAGACTCTCACAGTCACATGGAATGATGCAGAATGCAGGAATATCACAGGGTGGTGGGTGAAAAGTCTTGTGGATTCAATGGTGGTGGAAGCCTCACCGGGCTGGTGCACATCTCTGTGTGGCTTGTCAACAGGAAGGGGAAGCCAGAGAGGGAGGGAGCTTTCCCAGTCCCCTCCCTGTGATAAGGCTGCACCCACAAAGAGGCACCTTCAAGCTGTGACATGATTAACACCCCTACACTTTTTTAAAAATTAAAATCATTTTAATCGAGGCTCGTACATCATTTTTCACAGTATATAAATACACATACTGTGCCAACCACCTTCACATGCAGCCTGCCATTATCATTCTCCAAATATCTGCTTTTCCACTTGAGCCCTGGATATCAGCTTACCACCCTTTCCCCTCTGTCCCTGCTCTCCCCACCCACCCCACAAGCCTTCAAAACTTTATAAATTATTATTGTTCTGTCATATCTTACACTGCCCAACATCTACCGCCCACCCACCAATCCCTATCTTTGAGTTCGTCTCTCTACCCACCTTCTCTCCATTCATCCGGTAACTCCAACCTCACCACTGGCTCTGAGGGGCTCATCTGTTCTGGGTTCCCCATATCTCCAGCTCCCCTCTCTCCCAGTGTACCTTCTCCAGTCCAGCTGGATTTGTAAGGTAGAGTTGGGACCATGAGTTGGGGGGAGAATTGGGGGGAGGAAGCCTTCAAGAACTAGAGGAACGTTGTATGCTTCATCGCCACCTCACTGCACCTTGACTGGCCCGTTTCTTCTCCGCAACTCTCCTGTACTGGGGTGTCCAATTGCCCACAAGTGGGCCTTGGACACCCTACACTTTCATACCTTTAGGTTGACATGAAATTATGCAACTACCACATTCATATATTTTTCATAAGTCCTCAAGAAGTTTGTTGCACAACATCAAGTCGATTCCAATTAATAAACACTCTGTATCACTGAGGCCTGTCCCATAGATTTTCCTAGGTTAGAATATTACTAGAGAAGATAGACAAGCCTTTTCTTCTGCAGAGCCATTGATGAGCTCCAACTGCAAACCTTTAAACTACTTAGCAACCTAGTGCGCGTTTAACCATCGTAACACCAGAGACCCATTCCGGAGACTGACTCCAGGAAAATCCTCCTCCCCAGGGATTTCTTGAATTGCCATTCACTTGCATGAGTTTCTTATCTTCAAAAAACATTTCCTATCAAATTTATTAACCAGCTATTGACTGCTCTCTAGTAGGTTCTAACCAATGTGTGTCTGAGCAGGACTTTCAATGACTGGTTTCTGTCGAAGCAGATGGCTAGGCCTTTTTCTAAACAGCCTCTGGGTAAACTTGAACCTTCAATCTTACGCTTAGCATCATTGGATGTTAATAATTACATAACCCAGGAGTTCTCATACTATTAATAAGGATACTCATATTGGGACTGCCTTTTTATGGATACAAAAAATGTATTTAACAAGTTTGAGATTTATATTTGAGTGTTTCTTATATAATTACTTGTTGTAATATGCAGACAATTCTATAAATATTTTCATTTTTAATAGGGGATTAGGGGATTATATCAAATTATCTCTCAGGTCTCATATCCCATCCTATTATCTCTATTTGAACATTAAATTGTCCCATTTCTAGATGTAAGAATTTAATTTATTAGGATTTGGAGGAATTAGGCCTAACCTTTTCATGTGAAATCTAATTAAATGTTATAACTTACTTTGCTGATGAATCCGTTCCTACTCTTTTTAATTAATATTTTCTAATATGGCACATCCTGTGCAGAAATTATAAATGTGTAGCTCAATAAGTTATTACACAGTGAAGTTACTTATAAAATACCACCTAACTCAAGAAATAGAGAGCATTGGCAGTCGCTCAAACACCTCTTCAGAAGATATATGTTGATGTTGTTGCTTTTAGGTGACAGTAAGTCAATTCCACCCTATGTACAACAGAAGGAAACACTGCCCAGTCCTATACCATCCTCTCCATCATTATGCTTGAGCCAATCTCTGCAGCCAGTAGGTCAATCTGTCTTGTCAAGGGTCTTCCTCTCATCCAACATCCCTCTACTTCCCATTCATGATGTCCTTGTCCAGGGCTGGTCTCTTCTGCTAAACTCTCCTCTCTCTAACCTGGCTTCTAAGGAGCTTTCTGGTTAGACTTCTTCCTAGACTTCTAGAGGTGTCTATATAGAGAAAGATATAAATACATGTATATGTATATACCCATATGGAGAGATAAATACATATATTTATATAATATGCATTCTTTATGCGTTATTTTGTGCTGTGCCTATTTTCAGTGAAAAGTATTTGTTAGATTCAGGTATGCTGTGTGTGAGATTTACTTATGTTGTTTCCTTAGCATTTATTTTAGTATTGTATGGCATTTCATTGTATGAATGTACCACAATTTATTTACCTCCTCTGCTCTTTGTGGGCATTTGTGTTTTTTTCCAAATTTGGAAATATATTACAAATATTACTGATGTAAACTGTCTTGCTTGCCTTTTCTCTGGCGTGTGTTTGTATATTTCTATTGAGATATGGACATGAGAATGAACTCATTAGATCATGTAGTAGAGAGAGTCAGTAAGTCCGTCAATTTAACAGTAGGCATTGCTGAAAAGAGCTCACAGTAGTTGTATAGATTTGCATCCCACAGCATGAGAATTTCAGGTGCTCACTAAAACTTGGTATCGTCAGTGTTTTTAACCTTCGCTCTTCATGTAGGGGTGTGGAACTATCGTGTTATAGTTTTAACTTTTTCTTCCCAATGACGAGGGAGGAAGGAGCCCTGGTAGCATCGTGGGCTACACATTGAGCGGCTAACTACTCAGTCAGCAGTTCAAATCCACCAAGCACTCTGCAGAAGAAAGATGAGGCTGTCTGTCCCAGTAAACCCAAAGGCGCAGTCCTTCTCGGTCCATAGGTTGCTATGAGTCAGAATCCGTTCAAATGCAGTGGGTTTTTGAGGGATGATTGGGAGCAGGAATCCTGGTGACATTGGAAAACCGGGCTGTTAATTGCAACGACAGCAGTTGGGACCCTCTAGTCGCTCCTGGGGAAAAAAATAGAAGCTATCTGCTCCTATAATGATTTAGAAGTTTATAAATCTTATGTAGGTTCTCCCTGAGTGGTTGGGCTTTGGTTTAGCAGGATGAGGGAGAGGAGACCTGGTGATTATCTTCTCAGATCAGCAAGCAGAATCGAGAGGAGAAGGTTGTGGCTATCTCCCTCTCTGTTTCTTATGAGGTGTCCTATGCAACAACTCTATCTGACAGGGTCACTCTAAGCTGTGATGGGCTTGAGAGCCAGGGGTTTGTCTTTCCTTTGTTGTATAAACAGGGAAATTGAAAACCGTTGTGCAGGAAATGTGAATAATAAATAATCTTATTTCCTGAGATTATATCTAGAAAATATTCCTCTTATTTTTAAATAACTTGGTTATGTTGTTGTTAAGAATACACATGAAAAAACTAATTCAACAATTTCGGCATGCCCAACTCTGTGACACTGAGGACATTCTGCAAGTTGTGCAACCGTTCTCTCCCCCCTTTTCAGGTTGCTTCTCCTCCATTAACAGAAAGTCACTAAATTTCTGCCTAATCTTTCAAGTGTCTATTGCCAATTTGATCCTCTCTGAATAGATCTTTCACAACCCCCCAGTGCGCAAGGCATACAACCTTTACTGATTAAGCTAAACCATTCTGTGGTTTTAAAAAGTTTCAAGGAAAATTGTTGGCCTAAGGCTTCTGGGTATTATTTTTTCCATTTTATTGACTAACTAGCTGCTGCTGATTTGCAAATAAAATTCATTGATTTTTTTCATATTTAAGTGGCTAACTGAATTAGTTTCCTGTTTGACATATTGTTAGTTAAATTTGTTAATAATTCCAACTTTGATAATAATGGAGATTTCCTCTTCCTTTTCCATATTTAAAGTGCCCCTTATGTGTTTTTCCATTGGACTGTTAATCAAAAACTACAGTGATATGCCAGCATAGTAAATGTACTAATTTTGATGGGGACATTTTTAGAATTTCATGATGAAACACGCTATTGATGGATAGTTGTTTGTTGTACTAAGCAAAACTTTTGTTCTGTTTTCTGTTTGTCATATACATATGTAACACATTTAGGAAACAAACAAAAACATAATACATAATTTAATAATTATTATTTATTAAATATTTATTAAATAAATATTATTTAATCAGGAATGAATGCTTAATGCCATGAAATACTTTTTCAGACTCCATGACTTAAGGATCACAGTTCCAAGTTACAAAGAAAATCTGCCTGATTTTAATAGAAGAGGAGTTTATGGACCGAATACTGGAAAACACTGGAAAGGTGAACTAGACTTATGAAATGCAATCAGTAATGGCGATGCATCAGCCCGAATGACAACCAGCCAGTCAAGTGAGATCATCGGTAGCCCTGTAGTCTTCCTTTTACACAGTCCTCCCATGGCCACTCTTCCCACTCCACTCCATCGCTAAATCTTTTTTATTCAAATGTGGTGGTGGTGGTGGTGTGCCTTGCTGACCATTCCTAAGCCATCTAGAGTGTCTTTCTGAATTCAGGAGAGGCTGGAAGAATAATTGCATTTTCTTTTCATCTTCTACCTGATGCTAATGTCCCCAAAGTATAAAACATTCCAATCATCAGATGATGGATAATCACTCTTAGGAATTGAATTGTGCTCCCCCAAAATGTATTGGAATTCTCACCCCTCCACTCGCCCCATCCTCCTGTGCATGCAATTTGATCTAAATCAGTACAATTGCTTTTCATATTGCAATCAGATGTGATGAATTCCGACAGTGGGGGTCATTCCAGAGTCAGGCGAGATCTAAATAAAAGTTCTGAGTTACGTAAAGAGCTGGATATATACAGGGGCATGCCTGTAGCCATAAAGGAAAGCAGTTATCATTCAACAGTAATGCTAAAGGCAAATGAATCTCCAAGCCTGAAAATGCCAAGGATGTCAGCTAAGGAGAGCTGAAATTAAGAAGAATCACCTCCTCCTGGAATCACATTTTGATGGGAACTTGTAGCCTCCTGAACTGTGAGAAAATAAGTTCCTGTTCCTTAAAACTACCCACCAGAGGGTGTTTGTGTCACAGAAAAACCAGCAAACTAAAACCACGCATAAACGAAAACAAAAAAGTTTCTTGACTATCATTGAAATTATTGATCAAGTTGCTCTTTAGTCGATTAAGATGGTAGAATCAACTAATAGGCTCTCTACTGTTTAAAGATACAATTATGTTTGACCATAGCATAGAGATCTTTTAATATAGATCTAGCTTCAACTCGTTCAACTTTGCTTCTATATTCAGAGTGATGCGTGGCTTCCTGCTCTGTGCTACTGTCAAGGTTTATATGGCAGTACAAAATGTGTTGGGAAGATTTCCAAGCTGAACGGTCCTTTAGCGGTTCATGTAAACAGAAGCATCATCTGTTCCTGAAGGCTTTGGTCTAAATCTCCAACAGAACATGCTGGCCTATTATATTTTGGGATAGTCCTTCTTTGGCCATGTTTTCCAATTTTTTATATGGTTATTGATCTATTTAAGTTTAGAGTCATCAAGAGTCAATGTCTTAGGAAATGTCAAAAGCTAAAATAAGTATATTAAAACCTGAGTTGCCAGCAAGAACTGATTTTTGATATATGTCTTGAGTGATGAGGATAGCAAATAAGTTATTTTCAAGATTCTGTAAGAGAAACCTGTTCAGTTCAGTTAGACTGCTACCCTGTTAAGTTGCCCATGAAGGTACATTGAAAAAGTCTATGTTAAGATATTAAAAGCTGGGCACTCAAAGGCCCCAAAAGGTGTTCAGTTACCCAGACAGCATGATTTGTTTTTTATCTGAACTGGCTTATTCAAGCTTGCTATGGTTGCCCAAATTCCCATCCCACATCACATGTTTATCTTATCTTCCTAACCAAATCTTTTCTTCCAAAGAAGATTCTGGTTACATCTTCCAAACCAGATTTGCTTGTTTTTCTGGACATCTGTGATACTGTCAGTATTCTTCTACAGCACCATTATTCAAATGCATGAATTCTTTTTCCATCTCCCTTTTCCGAACTTTCACACAAATTGGAACAATTTAAAATACCATGGTTTGGGGCAGGCACACCTTAGTTCTCAAAGTGACATACATTCTTGCTCTTCAACCCTTTAAAGAGATCTTGTATAGCAAAATTTGCCAATGCAGCACACTGTTCTACTTCTTGACTGCTACTTCCATTAGCACTGATTGTGAAAGCCTCAACAACTCCAAGGTTTTCTCCATTTTTCATGATGGTCCGACTGTGACTGCTTTGGTTTCCTTTATATTGCACTACAAGCCACACTAAAAGCCATAGTCCTTGCTCTTCAACAGCAAGTGCTTCAAATCCTCCTCGTTTTTATTAAAAAAGGACATGTCCTCTGCAGTTTGCAAGTTGTTATTATGTCTACCTCTAATCTTGATGCCACCTTCTTCTTTATATAGTCGAGTTTCTTAGATTATTTGCTCAGTATACATACAGATTAAACAAACAAGGTAAAAGGATACAATTCTGGGGAAAAAAACTTTCTTGATTTTTAACCACACACGATGCCCTTGTTCTCCTCAAATGATTGCTTTTGGGTCCATGTACAGTTTTGCATGAATACATGAAGTGTTCTGGGAATCCCATTCTTGTTGATACTATCTATAGCTGTCTACACAATCAAATGCCTTTGTGTAGTCAATAAAGCACAAGTTCTTCAGGTGTTCCCTTCTTTCAGCCAAGATCCACGGGGTGTCAACAATGACTTATGCCTTATGCCCTCCTGGATCCAGCTTGTATTTCTGGCAACTCAGGTTGATGTACTGGTGAAACATTGTTTTCCTTAGCGTCAGCAAAATTTTACTCACATATGATATTAGTAGTATCACTCGATAATTTCTGCAGTGGTTATGTCACCACTCTTTGAGATAAGCACATATATGAATCTCTTTCATTGTGTTAGCCAGTTAGCTGTCCACTAAATTTCTTGTCTTAGACAGGTGAGTGCCTCTAGTGTTTCATCAACTTGTTGAGATATTTCCATTGTTGTTCGGTCACTTCGTATTTTTTCTAGACCTTCAAGGTAGCTAGCACCTTCTAGCACTTTCTAGCTTGGACTTCTTCCTCCAAAGGTCTTCAGTGAATTGGACAGAAACCATTGCTCAGGTGACAGCAGATGACACACATTTCAGATGCTACATTTCCAGTGCCACTTTAGGTACTGGCAGGTGTATTGTGGTTGCTACAGCTGCAGTTTCTCTCTCTCTCTCTCTCTGAGGCTTTTCATAGCCATCCTTGCTTCCATTACTGGCTGGTCCAGCTCTCAACCAGCCTCCTGGAGACAGCTCAAGACTCACCTAAGGTCTAGGTCAGTACCACGTCAGTGCTTGGAGTATAACTCTTCTATGGGCTGCCTTCCACTTGAAATAGCCAGTTTCTGAGCTCCAGGCAAATCTCAGGCCACCACCTCTTTGGGTCGCTTTTGCACCATGCCATCACTTTTCAGAACTGTGGGCTGTCTTAGCCCTACAGCCCCAACAATCTGCAATTATGTCTAGTCTCTCCCTAGCGCCTTTGGGCTTCTGATTGTCAAAGGTCCCACCTCTCCGCCAAAATTATACCTAGTGTCTCTGGACTTCTTGCCAATGAAAGTTAGAGCTTGCCATTTGTGTACAGCTCTTGTTAGAAAGGATGCACTCTGCTTCAAATTCTCTTCTGAAAGAGGCTTCTGATTCAACCATTTATACGGGCCATTTCTTGTCGATTGCAAGGCAGGATTTTCTCAACAGGTTTGAATTCCAACCATTGTCAGCCCAATCCAAGCCCAACCACTCCTGAAAAGTCTTAAAATTCAGGGCTTGTTGTACTACGCTCAGCAAACCACCAAGTGGTCACAGATTACTCAGAGAATGTTGATCAAGTCACAAAATGTTCTTCCAGGTATCTATTCCCCCAAACAAAGAGACAAAATATTACATAAGGGAACACTTTGTGCCACAGTATGTTGTTGTGGGATGGATTAATTTTTTGCAATGAAATACTACTATATTTAGTAATATATAAGGTGGTTTTTCCCCTTAATTTTTTATGATGAAAAATTTCAAACATTCACCGAAATAGGGAGAATAGCATAATGAGTCCCTATATTAACAATATTCAAACCAAACCATTACATTTAGTAGATTCTCACTCATAGAGACACTATGAGGTTTTTCTGAAGGTGGAAAGCCTAAAGAAGCAGATAACTGTTCCCTGTGGAATAGCTGGTGGGTTTGAACTGCAGCTTGTAGAAATGCACACTCCTCAGTGTCATCAGAGTATACCCCTACCGCATAATTTTCAATGATGAAATCAAGGTCTATTTTGTTTTAACTCTTTCACATTGACCAGCCCTCAGCTAGGATTAATGGTTATTTCTAATAAAATGTAGTGTTCCTCCCCAACTTTTCCATTTTAAAATTCTTCATTCTGTTGAAACAATGAAAGGTAGCTAGCTGTATGACCGATCGATCCATCTACCAAGAACCAAGATTTAGCAGTTGTTGGGTTTTTGTTTGTTTGTTTGTTTGTTTAAGATCACCTTATTGGGGGCACTTATAGCTCATAACAATACAAACATACACTGTATTAAATATATTTGTATGTATATGGCCATCATTATTTTCTGAATATTTGCTTTCTATTTGAGTTCTTGGTATCAGCTCCTTTCTTTTTCCCTCCTGCTATGCTCATGAACCCTTGATAAATTAGAAATTATTTTTATTTTCATATCTTGTACTGACAACAGTTGTTTTTCATAGTTGAGTACATATTATGGATATGGAAAAGCAGATTTTCATATGTGTTTATCTACTTTTCCATCAGTTTCTTGACACACAAATACACAGATATCTTATTTCATAAAATTTCTCAGTTTTATAGAAACTTGATTAATGCACAATGGCATGACTGCTGCAACACTTAAATCAAGGAATCCAAGTTTACTCAGATAAAAGGACTAAACCAAAATAGTCGCCCAAGTGAGGGGTGGGAAAGGTTATTTGCTACAACAGCTGAAGCTAGCTCAGAGCTAGCTTCAAAAACTCCTTTAAAAACTCCTTCAAGAGCCAAACCACTTCCCAACATCTGCTTTTGAGTGTAGGCATCTGCCCATGTCACGTAGCCTTACGCCTCAGGGGCTAGAGGACCAATGGCAGGACGGGATCCCGGCATTGGACTCAGCAGATCTTTCCAAGGTCTGATCTTCCAGTCAATGCTTCCTTTTGTAAACTGTCGGAATAGTAAATAATTCCAGGCCCAACTCCAATGGCCTTCTGTATTGAGAAAAGCCTACCACTATTATTATATTGTGGTTAGGGTTCCCTGTATTTCTAATAGATCATGATTCATATGCTTCTTTTTTTAAGTTTGTCACACAAATGTCCATGGCACATTTTGAATTTTGAGATTTACAAAAGAAAAATGATCCATTTTGACTCTGGTTAATAATAAAAGGCATACATTGCTTTCTTTATCTATATTCTTTCTCACCTTCTGAAAGCAATAGTAAGTAAGTATTCAAAGTCAGGGAACATTTAAATACCAGCCATGATTCTCCATTGAAATCATTGCATCTTGGATTATGACAAGTTATACTTCTGACCTATGATCCGCCTACTTCATGTCTTCCTCAGTTAATATTAAAAGAGTGATTCCAACCATACTTTGTTTTCAAAAATTAGATATCCTAATTAGTGCTCCCCTGAATACATGAGGGAAATCCTCTGGAGTCTCTTGAGGCCATCCTTTGTGCAACTCTCCTCTTTGAATATTACTCCCCTCGCTTGTCATTCCCTTGGTCAATTCTAGCCACCAAGCCCTTGCTGGGTTGTCAATCCATCTCCTCACTCAGGAGTCTGCCAGGCATTGTTTGGGGATTCTCTTCTCAGCAGGTTGGAAACAGTCACTAGACAGTAAGCTCAGGCAACCCTAAGGTTCACCTCATCTGTTTCCCACAGGGTCGGTCTTGGGTTGCCTATTGCACAATGCTTGAAAGTCTCCTTTTCTCTCATCCTAATGCATCTTGTTTGGCTTAGTATATGTTTAAAGTGGGAGAAAAGAGCTGGTCCCTGTTATGCCATCATGATTGGAAAAAGAAGTTCTTCCAGAAATGGGTATTGAAATTAACCCTCTTTATAATTAGTCTCATCAATTGTCTAGTGCTGCATAATAAACCTCCCTAAAACTAGGACTTAAAAGTATTATCATTTCTTTGTTCTTGATTCTTGTTGTTGACAACTGGGGTTAAGTTCAGTTGGGCAATTCTTCTGCTCTATGTGATATTGTCTGTGCTAACTCATGCAACTGAAATCGATTTGAAAGCCCACTGGAAGACCACACTCACAATATTCTGCATAGTGATGCTATTTGACATTTTTGCATGATAGCAGATTATGTCAGAAGACTATTCTTTTCATCATTAAGTACAGAGATCACACTTACTTTCCTTATCTTTATGTTTATCAGTACTTTGTAATATATATATTTGGAATATATACATATGCATACCATGGGAGAAAGCTGAGACTCTTTGCCCCTATAGAAATGTACAGTCTCAGAGTCCTTAAAAAGGGTCATTATGACTTGGGACTAATCTGATGGCAGGGAGTTTAGTTTTTGATTTGTAGATCTATACCCATCCACTTCAAAGTACAGCTAGATGTCTCCCAAGAAGCTCAGATGGTGAGACTCCAGACATGTTATCAAGAGAGATCGGTACTTGGAAAATAAAATGAAACTTGGTGCAGAAGAAGGCCTAAAACCTTCAACAAAACACAATGACTGACAAAATGACTGAACCCATGCCAAATATAGTTATCGTGAGACTGTGCAGACCTGGACACTATTGTGCACAGAGTTCCTATGAGTTAGAATGAACTTTCTGGCATTTAGCAACAAGCACAAACCACATATCTGTAGTCCACATACGTTGCTGTTACAAAGACTGCCCATACTTACCAGGATGTAGTTCTATTGACCGTCTATTCAGAACCCCTGCTCCCCCCTCCACCCTGCCTTAGGTTTCAACCTATAACAGCCCATGAAGTGACTCACACCGTCTTCATCCTTCACACTTGCTGTGCCCTTGGCCTAAATGGAAGAGGCAAAGCCAAGCAGGGTGGAACCACGTGCTAGAAGAGGCCCATATGCGGAAACTGCACCTGAATGTAAGGCAGCCAAATAGGAAATCTATGTTACACTGGATTAGTAGGAAATAGAATTGCATTCTGTTAACTGTGTGCATGCTATCTTGCACTTGCTTGGTAGAACTAGTTACTTGCTCAGATTAGTACATTTAGCTTCAAGTTTCAAGAGCATGATTTAATTTGTGTTTCTATCTCATTTGAGTGAAGAGGAAAATAGTATCATTTATCCATCCAACCAACACTGGTGGTTTCGTCGTAGAATTCTCACCTTCCATGCAAGATGTCCGGGTTCAATTCCTGGCCAATATGCTTCATGCACAGGTATCACCAGACATGAAGGTGATAGACTTGTGTGGTCACAGGCTCGGTGAAGGCTTGTGTGTTGCCATGATGCTGAACATGATGTCAAGGAAAGCTTCCTTGTGAAGATGGACTAGGAAGAAAAGCCAGGGGGTGTGCTTCTTAAAAATCAGCCACTGAAAAGCCTCTGGACTGCAGAGGCCCACTCCACAACTCATCACGAATATGACTCAAGACAGAATAGTGTTCTTTTCCATCGTACCTGTGAGGTTGCCATGGACTGAGGCTGACTGGGAGACAGGCAGCTAGCAATACAATTTAAAATGAAAACCCTATTAACGTTCTATTTCTTTTCTCCTGCTCCCCAAGTTGTTATTTTGTTCCTCCACAGCCATATAATTTCTCATTAACATTACCTAATGATAAGATGTGATATATGTGGTAGATATATGATATGTAGATTCTATACATATAGAATCTATCTATAGATTCTATATGATATATAGAATGCTATTTTATTGCTATAATATCATAAAATAATATGCTAGTAACATAATGATGTTGCATGTTGATATGATGTGTTAAATACATGTAGTATAGCACAATATAATAAACAATAATACAAGGTGGTTTTAGAGACTTTTGTAGGATAAAATAGAATTGAAACGTAATGAAATGTTTCTATGAACTCTTTGAAAGGCCCTGGTATAAAATGTGGTTTCAGTCCTGATACATGCTATTGCTAATATGGTAATATGTTTATACTCCATATATATTTAAGGATAACATTTGATCTTTGCACTCAATTTTGTGTTCAGAATGACCACAATTGTGTAGTCTGTCTTTTGACAAATGGTTTTTTGACATATTCATATAATATATACTTCAATAGTTCAGTCATGTTAAAAAGAGTTATACATCCTTCCTTCACTAGAGTCCCTTCTAGAACATTTTCCTTTTTGTACTCATTAGTTCCACATTTCCCTCCAACCTCCTCCCTTCCTACCCCCCCCCAATCTATTAATCCAGTGACTGTTTTTTTAGATTTACCTACTCTGGATTTCATACACTGAAACACACACACACAGACACACACACACACAAAACCTGGCTTAAAAAAAAACAATAAGAAGGGGGGGATGGGGAACTGAGTCCATGGAATCAAGAAGAAAACACACGTTTTAAGAACTATGATGGCAAAAAATCTACTGAAGTGCTTGACTCAATGGATGGATGGACTGTGATAAGAGTTGTATGAGCCCCAATGGGATGATTTTAAAAATAAAAAATAATAAAAAGAACAAAATAAACCAGAGGAAAATCTCAAGCAAAAAAAAGCAGGAAATACTAAAAACTAGAACAAATTAAAAACAGACCAAAGGGAGATCAAATGATAAGGTGGTAGATTATCCTCTAGCTGGTCCTGCAGCTATCCAATTCCCATTGCTCTCTGTACAACAGTCAGACTCCATGGAATGCAGCACAAAGATTCACCAGAGGCTTCCTCCACATGTATTTCCACTCAATTTTTTCTTTATATGAACTAACTTGAAAACGAGTCAAAAAGGAGCTCAAATGATAAGGTGCTGCATTTTAACCTAAGTATATTTGCCACAGGGAACTTCACAATGGTCTCTGCAAGGCAGACTGGTCACACGCCTCAACTCTGAGCAGAGGGAATTCAGCAGAGATTTGATCCATGTCATCCATAGTCTTCTGCAGACTAAGTATTCACTCTGTTTAAGCTCTTATGCCATTGCCTCCTTTGGATTTGCATGATATTATTTACATTCTAGAATCAGACATGTGGCCTTAGTTGATGTCTCACTTGATGGCTGCTTATTGTAAGACAATGTGTATCCTTCTGTCTTACCATTTCACTGTGCCAGTGTTTCTTCCCTCTGGCCTCTTAAGAAACTTAACTGCTTCTTCACAAGTTCATATTTCTGTTCCCTCTTTCCAGTTAGCTACCTAATCAAAACTAAACTCCACCATGGAGTCAATGTTGACTCAGAGAACAGGACAGGATGAGTTTCTGAGACTGTGAACAATACTCCAACACATAGTACATCTTTAAAATTTTTGACATATTTCAACAATTTTATTCTATTGTTTATAAGATCTTTTGTCTTTCAATAATTTTGATAAGGAGATTCGTAACTATAAATCTCTATGCTTTGATGTACTTAGACCACTGAAACTTTTCACTCTGTACAATTTAGTCTTTTGTCAGCAGAGGAAAGACCTTACATGTTGTCTTTAATGTTTGTTGCTGGTTTCAATTGTCCTTGTTTTCTGCACAAGAGAATCTACAGTCCATGGGTTTCCTCCACAACTGATAGACTTTATCATCTCTGTCATCTTTATATTTTGGTCCCTTTGCCTTGACCTTGCAGACTTTTACCTTGGTTTGCTCCTGTTTCTACTTGCACCCTGAGGCTAATAGTTATTTTGCCTTCTCTGGCCATGTGTGTGCTGTCATTCTTCTGTCTCTTGAGTTTCCTTGAGTTCATTCCCTTTGCCAGTTCCATTTTTTTAAATAAATTTCTCAGCTTGTCTCTCCTTGTACATTTGTTTGTCTTCCATTTGCTATTGGGATAAGGAAGTTAAAAAAAAATTAAGTCCCAGTAAAAGATATAGGAGCCATGGCGGTACAGTGATTAAGCATTGGGCTTTGAGCTTCATGGTAGGTAGTTCAAAACCACCAGGAGTTCTTGAGGATAAACACTGGACTTTCTACTCCTATAAGCAGTTATAATCTCAGAAACCCACAGGGGATCACTGTGAGTCAGCATTAACTCTATGGCTATGAGAGCGTATAAGATATGCTCTTCCTGTTTGTTCCCTCATTCAGTTCTCTCACCACGTGAAGGTTAGGACTCACCCTGGAGTAGCTAGCCTATGTAGTACTTGTTGTTTAACTTGCTTTTATGCCCCTTTCCCTCTGCACAAGTGTTGTGGCCCAATTTTTCAAATAAGATATAAACAATTTTACAGTTTCATATGTAACTATCCTATGCACACAAATCACATGGCTAAAGAGTGAGAAAAACCTCTTATCAGGAAGCTCATTAATTCTGAAACAGAAATCACAGCTGAGAGAGCATAGAGTGTGCCACTGAATATATTGAGTATCCTGATGCTCACTCATCAGCTACCACCTGTGATATCTATTCCCCCGGGAGCCAACGTGGTGACTTTGATGAGATGATGGTGTTTTGGTTTTTCCGCAACAAGCTCTTTTTCCATGAAATTAAAAAAAAAAGATGCTATTCAATAGTTTCTAATGCAAAACTATCACTTCCTGAGCACACAATGCTATCAAAAATCATTTTTTATTTGCAGAAACAACACTAAGCTGTGTACAACTGTGACCAAATGGCTTCTGTTCGCACAGGGCTTTTTTTCTGAGCTGTGATTTTCTGAGTGCATGTGAGATTCAAGGACTAGTATTCAGATTGGGAAGGAGCTTTAAGGTTGCAGTGGTTACTGCTAACTGAAGGGTTGGTAGTTCAAATCCACAAGCTGCTACATGATAGACAGCTGAGAGAGTTTGTGTCCATAAAGGCTTCAGCTTAGAAACCCTAGAAGCAGTTATACTCTGAATAGGAACATGCTCACTGGCAATTCAGATTAAGGGATCCATGGTAGACATGCTTGAATGTTATCTTAAAATCTGGATGTTTGAGCCCATTCAGAAACACCTCAGAAGAAAGGCCTGGCAACCTGCCTCCGTAACGTCAGTCATCAACAACCCTAATGGGGTGTATTTCTGTTGACACACAAGGGATTGCCATGAGTCAGCATCAACTAGATAGCAACTGTGCTTGTGCTCAGGTCACAAGAGGCTGACTTTGGATGAGCATCACGGAGAGGACAAGGGGGAATAGAAGAGACTCTACTACCTCAGAATCCTTGGAACTCGAGAGGGAAGGATTGCTCAGGCTTCAGAAAGAAGATGAGCAGGCAAATCATGGACCACCTGGGTTTCCAGGCTTCAGGAAGATTCTTTATTGCTGAGATCATGTGGAGCCTTGGGGCAGTAGCATAATAGCTTCTGGTTCCCAGCGTGAATTAAACCGTAGGCTCTTTATGGAATATATTCGGAATTGTTGTATGATATCAGGTCAGTCCTGGAGCTCAGGTAAACTCAGAATCCAAATTATCTCTGAGCATTGCAATTAAATTTGATGTAGCAAAATGAGAAGAGATGCTTATTCTCACACTGTTTGAGAGAAAAGAGTCCTGGTAGTATAATGGTGACTTTGGGGCCGAGGACACAAGACCGTCAGTTTGAAACCACTAGGCTCTCCAGGGGCAAATACTCTTCTCTCATAAAGAGTCAGTCTTAGAAACACCAAGAGGCAATTCTAGCCTTTTCTACAGGGTTGAAATAAGTCAGCCTCATTGGCACTGAGTTTAGTTTTAGAGCTTAGTCATTGAGATTAAACAAGAAAAAGCCCGACACAGGTTACTTTGACGCATAAATTCTCAATTAAATAGGATAGGAACAACAATCCATACTTTGTAAACTTGCTTCAAGGATTCAGAATGTCTTGACCTAGGGCTTAAAGATTAGTTCTCAGCACATGATGCTCGACCAGTATTTCAAGGGGTTCTATCCTCTAATGGTTGGGCCCTGAACCGTAGGTTATTTTAAGGCCATTCCTTGTTGTCTCATACATATATTCTCTCTTCTTCTGCTCTCTTTCTCTTTATTGTGGGTTGGGTGAAGGTTTACAGTGCAGACCCTCAGAGGCACAGTCAGCAACTCATACAACGTTTGTTTCATCTAATTCCCTGCAATTTTCTCAATGTAAATCACTTAATCCACTTCCTTCCTGTGTTTCCTGTTTCCAGTCTTCCTTCTTTCAAAGCCGTTCAGAACTGTGACCTTGTATAAACACTGCCTCTTTGAGCTTAACTGGTAAATTGTTCTAAGGTGTGCAGGCTTCACTAGTGTTCATGCTCTTATGAAACTGTCTATTGTTCGGCTGAAAATGGAGCCACAGGTGTGCGTTTCGTTCCACACAGGAGGTAGCCCCAGTGTAATCATTAAGTCAGGTCTCTTGAACTATTTATTTGCCTACTTTCAGTGGATTGGCAGTTTGTGCAGGGCTCATCTGGGCTGTCTTCTGCACTAGCCTGGGGTCAACTGACATCGGTCAGGGCTCCCTTATGGTTTTAAAGGATAACTAATCGGACTTTTGGGACCTTTTGATTTACTTCTATATGGCCTATAATCTCCCATCTGACTAGCCTAGACTCTTTCACATGGCAGTCTCAGGTGCCAAGGTCAACAAAAGAGAGCAAATGCCTATGTGCCAGAATGCCCCAAGCATCTGCATTACATTTGTTAATGTCCTAGGGGTCAGTTTCAGACATGGGCCTAACTGACAGACCTTCAACATTGAGTTTACCTATTCAGCTGTTTAAATGGGCATGGGTGGTTGTCTATTGGGTTTCATCATCTGGGCTGAAGGTCAGCTTTGGAGGCATCTGTAGTCTATGCTGATGTGTCAGAAGTGGATGAGGCCATGCAGGAAGTGGATACATAGTTGAACAATCGCAACTAGTTTTCACCGAAAACTTGCCAAGCACTCTATAAGCAGTAAACAGTCATAACAACAACAAAGACAGTTTTGTGATTTGATTCTGACTGATCTGATCTCATGTGCTGCAAACGATAACTATAGTCCATAAGGCTTTCAAGGTTGTGACCTTTTAGAAGCAAATCACCAGGCCTCTATTCCCAGACAACCTTGGATGGGTTCAAATGGCCAATCTTTCTATTGTTAATGTAGGGCTTTAGCCATTTGTGCTGTCCACCGAAGTACTCTTTTAAAAGCTTAAAAAATAATTATAACAACATCTCATTGCCATTGTGCCCATTCCTACACACAGAAACCATATAGAACACCGTAAAATTGTCCCTGTGGGTTTCCAAGACTGAAATTCTTTACTGAAGTAGACAGCCTCATATTTCTCCCACAAAGCAGCTGGTGGCTTTTGAACTGTTGACCTGGCAGTGAGCAGCCCAACATATAGCGTACTATACCACCAGGGCTTCTGTGTAGAAGCCTAAGAATCAATTAATCTTCACAATAATGCCTGAAGGTACGTCGATCTGAATCCCATTCCACTCTCTTATTCTCCATATTACTCTGAGCAAAGTATTTTTGCTCTGAGTCTCATTGTACTACTCCTGAAACTGAAGCTTGTTGTCAGTACTGAACGAGGGGTTTCTTTTAAGACCGGGCAGATTGCAAGCATCAAAGTAAATTTTCATCATTATTCGTGAACAAAAAAGGTGAAGCTCCAGCAGGTCAAATAGTTTGTTAGAAACCAAATAATTACTAGACACTGCAAATAATTAATAGACACTAGCACCTGAATTCAGATTTGTCCTGACTCCGGACTATAAGCTTGTCCTTAGCTCGTGTGCCAGGCACCACTCCTTGTTTAAACGTGGACTGATGACCATAACAAGTTTCCTCCAGAAAAAAAAAATCTCTTTAGAAGATACCCACGTCCATGTGTGTAAAAGTTTGCAGTCACGCATCTGCCAGGCCCGTCAACATCCCGAGGGAGCTTTCGCCTCAGTGTCCATGGACTGGCTGCTCTGGCATTCTGTGCCCTCAAGCACACCATAGATTCACTCAGGCTCTGCCCAGGAGTTCCCCTTTTCTTAGGCAAATGACCTTATTAACTTTTCATTACTTTTAGTCTCAGATTCAAAACCATATTTGTGGAGATGGGAGTGGGGGTGGGGGTATTTTATCAGTTATTTTATTTATTTACATTTGAAATCTTCACAAGAGCGGTCTGAGGAAAGTGACAAATACAATATAAACACATAAGATAGACATGATGTAGTTGTATAATCTGTGGTCCATTTGAGACAATTAAGAGTGAAAGGGTGGAGTGTAGCCTGTCAATCAGGTGGTAGCTTGATGACCGCATTTGGAGGCACTCAGAAGATTCATAGAATGCTGGAGGCAGGACACAGACTCACTTCCTGGGAGACAGTGTACCTGACAAGACTCATGAAGCTATACTGGTGCCCTGAGCTGGAAGAGCCATGTGGAGACCCCTGCCAGTGCTGACAGGCTTATAACGCTACGGGATCCACAAGCCTTTCCACGCACTGGCCTGTGATCTTCTTGCATTTGGCATCATTGCAAGTGTTTCCAGAGATGGGGAACTTCACAGATTGGTGTCAGATGTATGGGCTAATCTTGGATTTATGAACTTAACCTGGACTGGGCTGGGATGTTTTCACAGTATTCAACTGCTCTTGTACGTGAAGTTCCACCTTATACACATAGAGGAGTGTCTATCAATTTGTTTCTCTGGTCTACCTGGACTAACACACGTGGCATTAAAAATAACTCCAAAAATACCAAACTCACTGCCAAGTCTATTCCAACTCATAGAGACCCTATAAAACAGGGAGAACTGCACACTATGGGTTTTTGAGACTGTCAGCTCTTTAGAGGAGTAAAAAGTCTTATTTTTCTTTCTTGGGTAGCTGATGGCTTCACACTATTGAACTGTAGCTAGCAGTCCAATGTATCATCACTAAGGACAAAAGGAACAGAAGCCAGAAAACTTGGGTGTCAGATGGTTTCAGTTAAACACCCAGCAGGGTTGGAGGTAAAATGTGTTAGTTCTGGGGCCACAGCATACAAACCATCGGGCTACAAACTGAAAAGTCAGCAGTTCAAACACACGAGCTGTTCTTTAATAAACAAATGATATACCCCGCTTCCATAAAATGTACAGCCTCTAAAAAAGCCTAAGGAGGATTGGAATGGGTGTGGTATGGTATTGTTAGTCCAGTAACAATCCTGTGTGTGTGTGAGAGAGAGAGTTTTATATCAAAGAGCCAATGTATATTGAGAAGACATACCAGTCCAGTGCACAGCAAGTCCATAAGCCTGGTATTAGCCCATATATCCTGTACTAGTCCATAAATTGCTCTTTAGCCTCACGCAGCACACACAATAATGCCCAATATAGGAAGAGTAGTGGTGGGCCCAGTGGTGGTGGAAGCTAGGTCTGGTCCAGGTCTCCAAGTGGCTTCTCCAGCCCCAGGGCTCTGGCTGCCCTCGGTGTGGCTCCAAGTGGTTTGTCAATCGGAATGTAAAGTAGGGAGAGTGTATGTCCTGCCTCCAGGGAGGAAGATGCGAGTTATGAGAATCCTCCGGAGAAGGCCACACCCACAAGGAGGGATGAGGCTGTGACCTAACGGACAAGGTAGACTCTACCCTTTCACTGAGTAACGGCTGGAGAGGGAGAGCTGCTAGCAGTGGTGACCGTAGAGCACCATTCAAGGGGAACGATTAAAAGAATTTCAGGTGATTGGATATATTGGATGGTGTGAGAAACAGCAAAATAATAAGAATAATATGATATAATAAAAAGGGTTCCTGATGGGTAAGGTGGGGGGGGCAGGTAAAAGGGAGCTCTTATCAAAGAGTTGAAGAAGAAAGAAAATGCTTTGAAACTGATGGTGGTAGCAATTGTAAAATTATGCTTCATCTAACCAAATTATGGATTGTTATACTCTTTGTAAAAGCTCTCAGTGAAAAACAAAATTAACTAATTAAAAACCTTATGGACTAGTTCAACTCTGTTCAATAGGATCACTGAGTATGAATCAATTTGACTACGGTGTGTTTGGTATTTGGGTTTTCATGTTTATGAAGTATGCTAATAATCATCTTAATTGCATTCTATGTTACATTTTATGCCAGGCTATGAATTTTTTTATTTTTTGCTATCCAACAAGTAAAAGAAAAAATGTGTAAGAAATAAAAACCTCAAAAATGAATAGTCTATATGAACTTCACACTTAATCTGTTACAGTCATTGATCCATATAGTAATTATGGCTTGAAAATGAATTTGTATGCTGGTATATTTTGCAGACATTTAAGAAGAATATTAAACAAGGTTTTGACAGATTTGGGCCAACAAGTAATTCTGTATTGAAAAAAGAATCTTATTTAAAGAAATGCTGTTCTGTTAGATGAAATGGTAATTATGTCCCTGAAGCATCAACATCTTCAAGAAGAAAATTTAGAGGACAATCTTTTTCATAGTTGTTACACAAAGAATTTAATGCTCTTTCAAATGAAGGTGACTTCCCTGTCATCCTGTGAGAGTCTCCAGAGCAGATTGTACTACAATTTCAAAAGGAAGTCATTTCTACTGATGTGTTTGTGCTCTGGTGGGCACTCATGGTATCAGAGGTATACTTAACCAAGTTATTAGTCCTAATGCAATGAAAGCTTAAATTTTATTTCAATCACCCAGCAACTTTATATTTTTCCAAGGTATTTTAGGACCTGTCAGTGAATGATTTTTTCAATAGTTATTTTCTTAATACAAAATCCCACTGACTTTCTTTCAAACCTATGCTACATTAAGCTACAAGCATGAGAGAAAGACCTGGGAAACTACTGCCAAAATCAGCGAACGAAATACCTATGAAATGACCTGACATGGGATGGGACTGGACCCTTATGTTAGACAGGCTCCTCTAGAGAAACAAAACCTGGGCACTTATGATTTTCTATAGATTTACATAGATAGATATATACAACATAAGAAATAAACTGCTCATTAGTCTATAAAGCAGTACAAATGGCTCAGTGCAACTTGCTTCTGTGAAACAGCTAATACACAGGCAGTCCTTCAAGTCTTGAGAGCCGCCAGGTGGAAGTCAAGGAAGCAGACAGTTGAGACCTTTGTACAGCAATTCAGGCAATTGGGCCACAGACAGCTAATAGCAAGGCAGGTCACCAACAGTCAGCCAGATGACAGGGTCTGACAGTCCCCAGCTCAAGTGATGTATAATCCAGTAATGTAGAAAGCGGATCTTGAAGGAACCTGAAACCACAGGAAAACAGCCCACAGGTTGAGTGTGCCACAGGCAGTGTAGCTAAGGTCCAGGCATCAAAGAGTAAGAGAAAAGAAAGGTAAGGCTCCTCAAGCCATTTATCTCTGTATCCTTCAATTAATTCCACATGTCTTCATTGACCAGATTGGCACAATAAACCTACCTATCACAACCTTCCATTAGTTCACCTTCTAGCTCCTGCACCAGAAGTTGCCATTACCCTAAGATATTTATAGTTTCCACAGATGCATAAATCACTAAGCAATATGTTACTCACTATGACATATCTTAGCAGTGTTATAATAGAATTCTTTGTAATTACAAATTTCAGATCAGAGGTTGTCAGGGACTAGAAGGGGAAGGAGGATAGGGATGACAAGGAAATATACCTGGTATCAGGTGTTTCAAGTGATTTGTTCGGAATAACTCTTTGAAATGTTTGGTCACTCAAATTCACTCAGTGACACATGAAATAAAGGGGTGATCATCTGCTTCCACAAAGATTACAACCAAGAAAAACAACATGATATGCAAAATTATTGTATCCTTCCATGTTATTATGCAGTCGATATACTGAGCATGTAATTATAGAAGCATAGAAAGTGGTGTTTTTTTTCAAAAGCCAAGGACACACAGAGTTTCTTAATTTAAAAGAAGCCATCCAAAAGTACAGCTTCCAGCCAATGATTCCTGAACATAGGACACTGGATTGGATAGTTAGAGGATGGGTGGTAATATTGACTCACGCAATTTAATACTATTAATTGGTAATGGTAAAGACATATGGCAACAGATTAAAGAATGAGACAAATGGATTGACTGAATGTAGACTTCAGTCTGTTCAATCAGAATTGAGAATAAGATTTAAAACAAAATAAAGAGAATTCTAGCAGACAAAGAAATAGAGATTGGAAGCACATGATGGATTTTTTTAAATTTTTTAGTTTTTACAAGTGTGATTTATAGTCATCAGCTTACTTTTAATATATATATTCTCACTCTTTTGGGAAGATATGCTTTTTAAGGCTTACCTTTAATAGTATCTTTAATTAGACAAGAAAAGAATTCTAAAGCTACTGAAAACACACCTTGATGCTGACCCTTTATTCTTTTAATGAGGCACTGCTTTTACATTATTATTGCATGCCCCCCCAAATATTGCTTAGTAAGTAAATTTTGTATCACAAGCAATTAATTTAAATTATCATGTCATTCTATTGATTTTTAAAGTCATTTTATTGGAGGCTCTTACAGCTCTTATCACAATCCATACATCCATCCATTGTGTCAAGCAAATGTATACCTATGTTTCCATCATAATTTTCAAGACATTTTCTTTCTTCATGAGCCCTTGGTATCATTTCATTTTCCTCCCTCCTGATGTTTTAATCTTTTTTCCTTTCAATAAAGGGGCTAGAATTTTCTTGTGATCTCTAATCCACTGTTATCCAAGTAACAATTTAGAGGGTAGAAAGAAATAAATGGAGTTCCTAGACACCTTCTCTTACTTAGAGCTACTATAACAGAAATATCACATGACAGTGTCTTTAAAGAACAGAAATCCATTTTCTCACATATTTTGAAGTCCATAAGTCCAAATAAGAGTCTCAGTTGTGTTGATTGCTTCCTAGAAGCTGGTACCAGGCATTCTTTGGTTCCTTGGTTCTTTGCCTTCAGAGGATATTCACATGCCCTCGTCTACCCCATCTATGTCTTGTCTAATCTACTCTTTGGAAATGATGAGGTGTAGAACACTACACTGACATGGCCTCATCACATAAGAAGATTATATTCACAGTATAGAAATTAGAATTCTGGTCTGTATTTAGGAGAAGGAACATCAACCAATTGATAACACAGTTTTTCTTAATCCTTTTGAAGGTAACAAAAATCAGGATAAACTTTCCAAGAGTCATGTGAAAATCTATGAATAATTCAACAATTCCAAATAAATATACAGAAGACAAACACCAAGAAACAAGAACTAGATAGCACTTTGGAAGAACAAAATAGTAGAAGTGAAAAATGGAAGCTTGAGTGATTCAACTTGAAACTTTTGAGACCAAAATACAAGAGCAATCTACAAAAAAAAGACATCTCAGACCTAAAAAAAAAGAAAGAAAAATGTTATAATTATGTGGAACACTATCAAAAGGAGCAGCTTATATAGACAAACATCCCAAAATCCCCGATCAGTAAAAAGAAAATTAACCCTACAGAAAATATTCTATGAAATATTAAAGAGAAATTCCTTAATATCATAACAGAATAGAAAATAGTTTTTGAGAAGTCCAAACAATCCCAAACAAAATTGACCCCAAAGAAAATCACAATGTCACTATTTATAGTAAAAAATTTCAATATCAAAGAAAAGGTAAGAATTCTGAAAGCATGTCACAGAGAATATGATAAGCTATAAAGGGGAAGCAGTAGGAATAAGCCCAGATTTTTTCAAAACAAACCATGTAGACAAGAAAGCAATGAGATTTTATATACAATACCTTGAAAGAAAAATACTGCTAACCAAGAGCCCCATATCCAGTAAAATTATAACTCAAATAGAAGATAGAAATTGAAGCACTTTTTAGAGAAGGAATTTTTGAAAGCAAGATTAATCTTACATCAAAATACTAAAGAGATTTCTTTAGACTGAGAACTCACACCAGATACCAACCTAAAATAAACATACATGACACTATTATCAAGAAATCATCCAATTCAAGCAATATCCAAAGTGAAATCCAGCCATAAGATTTGAAGACAGCTGCAAAGTGATAGAGGGAACAGATTACATAATAAATAATCTAACAAAGTGAAGATATAAGGTAGTTTTTAAAAGTACAACTAATTGCTTTAAACATGCAGCGGAAAAAATTTAAAACAATTAACCTCAAAGAAAATGATACATCCTCAAAAAAGAAAAGCTATAGAAGTCTACTGAACTAACATAAAAAAAAACAAGAAAAAGTAAGAAAACCCACAAACAAAATGAACTTGGCACACAAAATTATAATTAAAAAGGATACCAGAAAAAAAGCACAGAAAATGACATGACTAATATGATACCTATCAATAACAACTCACCTCTTTTATGCCATTTTCTTAGACATTTAATAATGAAGACTGAAAAAATAATCAATACATTTGAATTGTCATGAAAAAGAATATTGAAAGTTCCAAGGACTGCCAAAAGAACAAACAAATCAGAAGTAAAGCACAAATGTTCCTTAGAATCAAGTGTGATGAGACTTCATCTCATGTACTGTGGATATACTATCAGAAGAGATCAGTACCTGAAAAAGAATATCATGTTTGGTAAAGTAGAGGAAATAGTAAAAGAGGAAGAATGTGGATTGACCCAACGAATGCAGCAATGCACTCAAACAGTTGCAAGAAGCAATTAAGAGGATGACCAACACTGCACAGTGTTTCCTTCTATGAAACATAGAGTTGCTATGGGCCAGAATCAACTCACTGACACCTAACTACAAGTTGAACTCACCAGTTAAGAAACAGAAAGTAGAAAAATGGACAAGAAACTATAAATCATTGACATGCTGCTTACAAGAAACATACCTCAGACACAAAGACAAAAGCAGACAAAAATTCAAAGAATGGAAAAATATATCTCAAGGTGACAGTAGTAAAATAAGCAGGAGTAGCAATGTTAATATCAGACAAAATATATTTTAAAATTAAAACCATCATGAGAGATGAATAATACCATTATCAATTAAAGTCACAATCAAACAAGACAACATAGCCATAATAAACAACTATACATCCTGGGAAAGACATTCAAAATACATGAATCAAGCACAAATAGAGTTTTAGAGACAAATAGACGATATTATAATAATAGTAGGACATTTCATTATACCACTCTTTTTTTTTTTTCAAATGAGTTGCTTTTATCCCAGATGGTACAGAATCCTGTCCTTAACAAAGACTGAAGAGCATCTCTGGCAAGGTTCTGGACTGGATTCACTCTGATCTCACAGGTAAGATGGAAATGGCTGAGTGAGAAGAACTAAACATTGTATGATTTTTTCCTCTTTTTTACAAAAGTTTCTTCTTAATTGTACAGCAGGCTCCAGGACAACACTTCATTCTAACGATAAGCGGCAATAAATGTTATAACAGGGAATACAGATATTGATACAGAAATGAAATCAAGGGTCATCGTTGCCTCAGTCACCAAGAACAGCTTGCTTTTTGCCAGATTTCTTCATTCCACCTGTGGCCAGGGGGCCCTTCCCCACAGCCTTCAGTGTTAGCGCCCCGAGCGTCTTTTGTTCTTCTTTCTGTTTCTGCTTGAAAGCCTTCTCATCCTCATCCATGTCCTTGGCCTGGGCTTCTGGGCTTGTTTCGGGGGCATCGTCTTGCCACCTTTGTGGTCTGGCATGACACCTACTGTCCCTTCCCCAGAAGGGCCACGAAAAAGCAGAACTCCCTGTCATTATACCACTCTTAAGGAAAGCCAGATCAAATAGCAAATAAATCAACAAAGACATGAGTGACATGGACAGCACGGTTAATCAAATTGATAGCTTAGACACATACAGACTACGTCATCTGATAATAACACAAGATGCATTTTCCTCATGCTCATGAAACATACTCCAGAAAATAAGTATCAATACACTTAAAAACATCTACAGATACTATAGATGTCAAAAACACCTAGTAATACTACAAACTATCTTTTCAGATCACACGTTACAAAATTAGAAAGCAATAATTGAATGATCATGCAGATGACAAGCAATTACAAGGAAATTAAATGAAATTTTATTTTTTAAATGCCAATTAGTTGGTAAATAAAAAAAGAAAATGAAAAGCTCCTCAAAATAAATGAGAATAAAAATACAAAATACCAAAACATTTGAGACTCAGCAAAATCAATTCTCCGGGGAAAATGTATAGCAATCAGGGCAAACATTTTTTTTAAAAAAACTAAAATCAACATGTTTACATGGCAGCTCTCAACTTATGGGTCGAGACCCCTTTGGGGTCAAATGACCTTTTCACAGGGGTGGCCTAAGACCATCAGTAAACACATTATTTCCAATGATCTTAGGAACCAACTCACTGCTGTGCACCTCTAGACAATTCTAGACATGCACATACACCTACATGTACCTGACATGGAGACTGTTATCCATGCTACACGGCCTAAGACCATCAGAAAACACATTATTTCCAATGATCTTAGGAACCAACTCACTGCTGTGCACCTCTAGACAATTCTAGACATGCACATACACCTACATGTACCTGACATGGACACTGTTATCCATGCTACACTATACTTCAGGACAAAATTTCATTTATTTGTAATTAGAAATAAATTTTGCTGAGTCCTGGTGGCGCAGTGGTTGTGCGTGGGACTGCAGCCCACAGGATTGGTGGTTCAAATCCAGCAGCAGATTTCCAGGAGCAAGGTTGGGCTTCCTACTCCCACCAGGGCAGTGATGCAGACCAAAAAAAGAAAGAAATTTCACATTATATAACTACATATTGTTTTGTGATTAATCACTATACTTTAATTATGTTCATTTTGTAGCAATGAAAACACATCCTGCATATCAGATATTTACATTATGATTCATAACAGCAGCAAAATGACAGCGATTAAGTAGCAACAAAAATAATTTTATGGTTGGGGGTCACTACTACAAGAGGGATTAGGAAGGTTGAGAACCACTGCATTAACACAACACATACAAAAATTAGAACATGAACATTAAAGCAAGCTCTCATTACCAAAAGAAGCTAAACAGTAAAGATTAGAGCGGAAATAATCAGAGGGGGAAAAAAACTAGGAAAAATCAAGACAAAATGTTGATTCATGAAGGAATTATCTAAATTGATAAAACACTGACAAAACCAAAAAAAAAAAAAAAGGAGGGGGACAACGAAGGAGGGGAGGGAAGCAAGCAAGATAAATAATGGAAAATACGATAACAGAACCAAATGATAAAAGAAGGATAATTACACAATTGTGACACTTAGGTTTATTGTGCCAACCTGGCCAATAGAAACATGTGAGTGGAATTAATCGGATTGTAAATGGTTCTGTAAGGTCCGCCCTCCTCTCTCTCGCTCTCTGTTGATCAGAACATGCTGGAGCTTGCTGCTACTTTAGAGAGCACTACCTGTGGGCTAAGTAAAACTCTTGATTATGTTGCTAGAACTTGAGGCCCCTTCAAGACCTGCTTCAGCACTCTGCTGGGGCATACATCACTTAAGCTTGAGGCTTACTTACATTTGACATCCCCTCCAGGCTTGTTTCAGTAAGCTCTCAAATTACTGACTGTTGGTGACCCACTCTGCTCCTGGCTGCTTACTTGCCAAGGTAGGATTCTGCAGTCTGCTTCCTTCACCTTGGACCCTGCATCCCACATGAATTGAAGGACTCCCAGTATATTAACTGTTCCATGGAAGTGATTGAGCTGATTAATTGTGGACTAATTAATTGTACTATTCCTTATTGGTGTATAAACATCATACATATGTGTATATAAACATATAAGATCATAATGTCTCCTGGTTTCATTTCTTTAGAGAACCCTGCCTACTACAATAATATTATAAAAGACTATACTACAACAAATCCAAAAACTTAGAATTGGCGAATTTCTAGAAGTGTATTACCTACATAATTTTGCACAGCTTGATATTAAAAAATCTTAACAGGTCTACAAAGCAAGAAGAAATAAATATGGTCATGAAAAAAAAAAACAGAAACAAAAACCTCAAGATCAGATGGTTTTACCTGGGCATATCCCAAACATTCAGGGAAAAAATGTTTAGAAAAACTCTATACAAACTATTCCAAAATATGGAAAAGAAGAACATACTGCTTCAACAGGAATGGAAATAGAGATACCAAAAGGGCAGGGGGGACAGGGGAGAGGTGGTAAGTGAGAGGGGCATTGTTCGCAACACATGGACATAACCAAACACCCCCATCCAGGGGGAAGAACAACAGAAACTAGAGGGGAGCAGAGACTGCGGTCAGTGTGAGATATGAAAATAATTAACAATCTATAATCTAAGAAGGGCCCAGGAAGGCAAGGAGGGAGGGGAAAGGAAAAAAAGGAGCTGATCCCAAGGGCTCAGAGGAAAGTAAATGTCTAGAAAAGAATGATGGAATATATGTACTAATATGACAGCTACACTTGATGTATGGATTACAACAAGAGTTGAAAGAGCCCCCAATAAAATGATTTTTTTTAAAGAACATATCACCAAACTCATTTCATGAAGTAAGTGTAACCCTGGCAAAGACCTGGCAAACACCACCTGAATAGGAAATTACAGAGCATTACCCCTTATGAATACGGATAATAAAAATCTCAACAAAATTATAGATAAAAGAATTCAGCAAAACATTAAGTTTATTGGGCTGAGCCCCGGTGGCATAGTGGTTGTGCGCAGGACTGCGGCCCACTGGGACGGAGGTTCAATTCCAGCAGTGGGGCTGGGCCTCCTACTCCCACTGCCGGAGAGCAGTGCTGCCCCCCCCAAAAAAAAATTAAGCTTATATCATGACCAATTGGAATCCATAACAGGTGTGCAAAGTTGATTTGATATTAGAAAAGTAATCAATGTTATCTACTATATAATGAAACAAAATAAGAGAAACTTAATTAAATCATTCAATGGAGGAAAGATAAAATTCAACATTTATTCTTGATAGAAAAACTCGATAAAATAGAAATAGAAGGAAAATTCCTTAACAGAATAAAAGACATGTATGCAAAATCAATGGGCAACATTTCACTCAATAGAGAGACACCAAAAGAATTCCCCCTCTGAACTGGAACCAGACTAGAACCAGTGACCTTTATCACCACTCTTATTTATCATAGTCCTAGATGCCTTATTGGTATAAAAGATAGGTAGACTGTGTTAGGGTTCTCTAGAGAAAAGCAGAACACTAATAATTTTATATATTTACATAGATAGAAAGATATCTAATACAAGAAATACACAATTAATTAATTTATAAAGCAGTATGAATGACTCAGTGCAACTCATTTGTATGAGACAGTTAATACACAGGCAGTTCTTCAAGTCTTGCGGGAGCAATTCAGGTTATCCAGCCACAGACAAAAAACAGCAAGGCAGGTCACCAAGAGTCAGCCAGATGGCAGGGTTCGATTGTCCCCAGCGTAAGAGATGAATATTCTGAGTAGTGTGGTGAAGCAGGGCTTGAAGGAACCTCAACTTACAATGACACAGTCCACGGATTAGGTGTCCCATGGGGAGTATAGCTTGCAAATGGAGGCACAGGACAAACAAGACAGCCGGCTGCACCCTGGTCCAAAGATCCAAGAGCAAGAGAGAGAAAGACCAGGCTCACCAGGCCATTTATAGCTCTGCCCTTCAATTAATATCACGTATCCATTGGCTATGTTGGCACAACAAACCTATCTGTCACATAGACCAATGCATTAAAGTGGAGATCTCAAAAATAAAGCCTGGAACTTAAAAGACTATTGATAAATTACTTAAACGCAAAAGCAGAAGGCAGAGAAAGTCTTTTCAACAAATAGTGCTGGGGGAAAAAATGGATCTCCAGGTATAGTCGAATGAAAGAGGACTTGAATTTTTTTTTAAAGTCCCCCCAAAACCTCAAGATGGATTAAAGACTTAACTATAAATCATAGAATTACATCAATCATCAATGGAAAAATTCAAACAAACTTAAAAGATGAAATATGTATTGTAAATACTAACAATCCTGATTGAGAAAGGATCATCTCTTTATGTTAATGAGACAGAATTAGAGTAGGGTTTTTTCCTGAGATTAATCTATTTTGAGATTGAATAGAATCAGTTATTCAAAAAAAGGAGAGCAGAAATCTTGTCAAAATTGATGTAACTGATAAACAGTAACTGATGTTCCTGATGTTCCTGCCATTGAGTGGATTCTGACTCACAGCATGACTGCGTATATAGAACTTCCCCTGTAGTTTTCCAAGACCAAATATCTTTATAGAAGGGAAAACCTTGTCTTTCTAGATACATAGAAAATGTCACGGAACCAGGAAGCAAAAGCTGACATGACAAGGATATTTTTCTAGAGCCAACATAAAAATAAAACTTCTAGAGCCAACATAAAAATAAAACTTCCTACAGAAATTAGTGCTCTGAATTCAGACTTTAAACCTCTAAACTACGAAAAAGTAAAACTTTCTTAAAGCTATTCATTAGTGATGTCTCTAAGTCATCCTGCAGTATCAGAAGTAGGAAGCCAACGTGGCTTTAAAATTGAGTGATGTAATGCCAAAAACACTGTGGATTTTCATTGTCTCTGGTTGAGCATCCTAATTAATATTCTGAAAAGTCCTTCTCAGCTAACACGGCTGGATACCTCTGCAGAAGATGACTTCCAGCTAGCTTCGTGAAGGAGCAGCCAAAGGAGCATGGGCTTTGCTTTTGAAAAATCTTAACAGCATTTCTTGGTTTCCAGAGAAAGCTTCAATTTTCTAATTCTTTGGCATTTTCCATCAGAAGCTTGAGGTGGGGGGTGGGGAGAAAGAAAATATGCTCTCTTTTAATCTGTTTGGCTTCTGGTAGGGTAGAAATTTTGCATCAGAAAGAGTTCAAACAACTATATGGCAAAATATTAAATCTCTTTGATTCTCTTTGCCAAAGAGTGAAGAGGGGTGGGAAGGGTGGGAAACAAAGCAATAAGAAGAAAGGGAAAAGGAGGACATATCCGTTAGTAAATCAATCAATTCCTGTACTATAATCCTCTTAAATCTGTCTCTAAATTTGAAGAGAGCCCTGGTATTGTGGTTTTTAAAGAAATCTATACCAAGGTCTCTTGGCTCTATTAGACTTGGTAGTCTATATATCGTCCTATTTATCTGAATTTCAGGATTGTCTTAGGGAATGATGCACTTGTACAATTACAGGAGCACTTGGTAATTTTATCCCTGTACTCATTAATATTAATTAGTGCTTGGAGGGGAAAGAGGACAGGGAACAGCTTCTTATAACCAAGCTAATTAACTTTGTCTAGCTTGTATGAAAGTGAGAAAGCACTTTATTAGAAACCATAAGGTAAGTGCTCTTTGGTGAGCATCCTAGAATTTTCAGAAAGAATAAAAGATGGTTACCAGAAAAATAATGACTCCAATGTGGTTTCCAAGGCACCCTTTTAATTGGTACTCACAAAGACTTGGTTTTTATGCTCTTCTGAAAAAATCCAGGGTGAATTCCTGCCACACACTTAGGACATGTGAATATTGCAAATGAGGTGGAGACGTAAGATTATTTCTTGTTTAGAATGATAGGTTGACACGTTATTCATCTACGTTGAAGAAGTGAAACTTTCTTAAAGCTACTTCCTAAACTTTATTTAGTAGAAACAATGAGGAGTAGTCAATTTCTAGTAGTAGAAGCCATTTTTATTGCATAAGATGTGTTTTTTTTAATCCACTTCAAATTTTGTTAAAAAGATCACAAATATGTCAGTTTAGCTGTCCCTCTATATGACCATTTCTACTCATGGTGTAGTTTGTTACGCATGGGGCTGTGAACCCACAAGTCAGCAGTTTGAAACCACCAGCCATTCCTTGGGAGAAAGATGAGACTTTCTACTCCAAAGAGATTTACAGTTTTGGAAATCCACAAGGTCAATTCAACCCTGTCCTACAAGTCAGAATAGACTGGATGGCATGGAGTTTGGTTTTAAGGGGATTACACCAAAATAAATATGCATGGGAATTTCAAGGTCATCTTCTGACAACTTCAGAGAAGGGAAAATGTTCCTGCTGAGGTGGAAATGTCTTGTTTCACTACACAGGTGTCTCCTTTGAAATTTACTTTGTGCCTGATTTTGTTTGTTTGTTTGTTTGTTTGTTTGTTTGTTTGTTTGAGCCTCCCTGCCCTCTGGTGGTGGGAGTAGAGGCCCAACCTTTTCTCCTGTGGAGCCGCTGCTGGAAATGAACCTCCACCCCAGTGGGCCACAGTCCCGCGCACCACCACTACGCCACCGGGGCTCAGCCCATGCCTGATTCTTAACATTCTGTTTTTCTTTGATGATTCTGCCATTTAAGATTTTCCCTAAACATAATGCTGAAGTGCTGTCCAGTGTTCCAAGTGCAAGAAGCTATAACATGTCTTACAGAGGAAAAATGTGTGTGTTAAATAAGCTTGGTGAGTAATAGTGCTGTTGCTATGAAATCAATGTTAATTAACTGACATTTACTAAATAAGGTGTCTTTAAACATAAGCATATATAAAACAAGGTTATGTTCTGATCAGTTGATAAAAATATTGTGACTGTTCACTCACTAGAAGTAAACTCTATTTCAGCATAGTTAACCTTGCTATTAATGCTGGGCTGAAATAATATCTCGTTATGGTTCTGAGTTGCATCTTTCTCATGTAAAAGCATTAGAAATTTTGCTGCATTATATTTTTTAGTCCATTTTGTTGCCTATAGAGAGACACAGAATGTGATTGGGTGCTTAGTTCTAAATTTGCTTGCATTTTCATTGATAAATTCATATAAGGAAATACTGAATGGAAACAGTGAGATGCTTCCAGTTTGTGTGAATGATCCACATATAGGGAGTCCTATGGATAGGTCATTTGCTACATATATTCTTGCAACTCATTTGGCTCCATTGACTTCCTGTATCAGTACACCTTCTCCTTTGCAGCAGGGGTTTGGTAAGTAGAACCATTAGCAGAAACATGCTAATGTTGTCATAAGGTCTACAAACCCATGATCGTTGAATCAATTCAGACTCACAGTGACCCTACAGGACAGAGTAGAACTGTCCTTGGGCTTTTGAGACTACAAATCTTCACGCACAGACACCTTCCTCTCTCTTAAGAGGTGTCTGATGAGTAACTTTGTGGTTAGTAGCTCAACGCTTAATCTGATTCACTGACATAGATTACAAAGATTCAACATGCTATGAATGTTGAAAACCAGCAGCAGGACTGGGATGGGAAAACTGAGCCATTGACTTGAGTCACAAATTTTAGAGGATAACAAAACCAAGAAAAAATTTATTTTAAACAGTGACTTAAAGACTCAATGTGAATATCAAAAAAAGTGAAGAAATCAAGAAGAGTGCTTAGTTGAGCCACAGAAAACCCTGCAGTGAATGGAGCAATCAGTGGTATTTGATCTTATATTTATTTTTAGTTTTTTATATTTATTCATCATGGATTTTTTTACTTAAAATATAAATATAAAAGGTAAAACCCTAATCTATGAGGGCCATAGATTAGGGAGATAGGATATATGTGAGAACTTTGGTGCAAGGAACACATAGACTATCAGAAATAGGGAAGGACACAAATAGAGATGAGGCATAAATTGACAAGTGGGATATACTGAAGATAAAACACCTGTGTACATCAAAAGATTTCACCAAGAGAGTAATAATAGAGCCCACAGACTGGGAAAAAATCTTTAACAATGGCACATCAGACAAAGGCCTTCTTACTAAAATCTATAGTACTCTGCTAGCTTCCAAAAAGGAAAAAAAAAAAAAACTAATTGCCCACTGAGGAGGTGGACAAAAGACTTGAACAGAAGTTTCCCAAGGGCAGAAATCCAAATGGCCAATAAATATAGGAGAAAATGTTCTTGATCATTAGCCATAGGAGAAATTCAAATTAAAATAACTATGAGATATCACCTAACACCCTCAATGATAGCCCAATTCAAAAAAATCAGAAAGCAACAAGTGGTGGAGGGCCTGTACTGAGCTAGGAACTCTCTTCCACTGCTGGTGAACCTGTAGGTCTATACAATCACTATGGAAATCAATTTGGTGATATCTAAAACAGATGGAAATTGAGCTACCATATGACCCAGTAAACCCCCTACTGTGCATATACCCAGAAGAGGCAAGAAACAAACCACAGTCAAACATCTGTGCTCCAATATTCATCATGACACAGTTCACAGTTGCAAGGAGTTGAAAACAGCCTAAAATTCTATCAACAGTTCAATGGATCAAAAACTGTGGGAAATACATACATGGGAGCACTATCCATCCCTAAAAATCAGTGATAGATACATGAAGCACATCACCACATGAGAAGAATGGAGGAAATTATGCTAAGCAAAGTAAATGAAGCACAAAAGGGCAAGTGCACTATGAGTCCACTGAGGTAAGCTTAAAAATGCAAAAGGGGAATAGGGAAAAAAACTACTGTATACATACATTACTGGAGTGAGGTCCAGATAGTATGACAGATGCTGGACTAAATCCAGGGACACATGTGATAGCCAACAAAAAAGTAGGGGTGGGGTGACATGGGTAGCTGGGGAACAGGCCACTAATCCACCCAAGGGGAGGGTGTCTTTTATATTTTCACAGGGAAAGAGGGACTTCAACCCAGTGCTGCAAGACGTGAATGCAACATACTGGTATGAAGCAGGGAACCAATAGAGAGGCCTAAGGGGCCAGCCCCAATCCCAGCCACATGGACAGCTCCCCATCCCCCTCACCACAGAAGAATTCACTTCAGAGGACAGCACTGAAGCTACACCTCAGAGCAAGGGACATGTCTGATCAGAACACACTGGAGCACATCCTGGTCTACCAATCCCTGAGGCTGCTCAGAGTAGCCAATGCACAGAGAGGACCATAGGACTGGCCTAACTATGAGAAATCCCTCACTGAACAATAGCATTGCAGGGGACAGCACTGAAGACACTGTGGGAATTGTGCTCAATCTGACTTCACCACACCTAGGCCAAACACTAAAAGCATGCAACAGAATGGTAAAGGGAATAGAGCAACAAAGTCATGGGGAATACCAAAAAACAGACTTTGGGACCATGGTATGGTACCCCTTAGACTCCACTGGAAAACACTCCTAAAGGTCAGCACACAAGCCTTGAACTATTTCTATGCTTTTACTTGCTGTTTTTTTATTGTTGTTTTCTTTTGTTGCTTTGTTTTGCCCTCTTTTGTTATTGATGTATATTATTATCTCTGCAGATTATCTAGATACAAAAGGCAGGATAAACTATCTGGAGGATAAAACAATGGGACCAACAGTTCAGGGGAGACATGGAAGAGGGGGAGGCAGGGGAAAGTAAATGGATGTTAACAAACCCAGGTTCAAGGGAACAACGAGTGATACAAAATCAGTGGTGAGGAGTGTGTAGGAGGCCTGGTAAGATTTGTTCAAGGGCAATATAATCAAGAGGAATTACTGAAACCCAAATGATGGCTGAACGTGATAGTGAAACAAGAGGAAAGGTAAAGGTAAAAGAGGAAAGAACTGGGTGACGAAGGGCATTTATAGAAGTCTAACTATAGGCATGTTCATATGTAAACATATTTATATATGATAATGGAGAAATATATCTATGTATATATAGTTATAGGTTTAGTATTAAGGTAGCAGATAGACATTGGGCCTCTACTCAAGCATTCTCTCAACACAAGAACACTTTGATCTATTAACCTGGAAATCCACGACACTCACTTTCCTGACATGTTCCCTTGCAGACAAAGCAGGTGCTTAAGAAAATGTGGTGAAGAAAGCTGATGGTGCGCGGCAATCAAAAGATATAACATCTGAGGTCTTAAAGGTTTGAAAAAAAAGAAGCCTTGAAGATAAACAAGCGGCCATCTACCTGAGAAGCAACAAAGCCCATGAGGAAGAAGCATGGCAGCATGTGTGATCACAAGAGGTCTATAAGATCAGGTATCAGGCATCAAAGATCCAGAACAACAAAAAAAAATCACATCACTGTGAATGAGAGGGAATGCGGAATGGAGACCCAAAGTTCATCTGTAGATGACTGGACATCCCCTTAAAGAAGGGTCTCAGGGAGGAGATGAGCCAGTCAAGATGCAGTATCACCAATGAAACATACAACTTTCCTCTAGTTCTTTAATGCTTCCACCCTGCCTCCCCCCCATCACTATCATGATCACAATTCAACCTGTCAAATCTGGCTAGTCCAGAGGATATACATTGCTAATAGTAAAAGCTGTAAATACAGGGAACCCAGGACAGATAAACCTCTTAGGACCAATAATGAAAATAGTGATATCTAGACAGTAAGGGAAAGGTCCAGAGAGACAAAGGGGGGACCAATCATAATGATCTATATATAACGCTCTCCCTGGGGGATGAACAGCAAAAAAATGGGTGAAGGGAGATATCAGTCAGTGTAATATATGAAAAAAATAATAATTTATAAATTTTCAAGGGTTTGTGAGGAAGGCAGGGTGGAGACGGGAGGGGGAATGAATGAAGAGCTGGTAGCAAGGGCTCAAGTAGAAAATAAAATGTTTTAAAATGACGATGGTAACAAATGTACAAATGTGCTTGACACAATAGATGGATGTATAAATTGAGTTCAGAGTTGTATGAGCCCCTTGAAATTGCACCCTTGGCAAATGCCTCACTTAACCTAGCTAAACTGTGTTGGGAACCACTGAATTTACAGAATTTTTCTTGTGCTTTTTCTTTTCTTTTTAATCATTTTATTGGGGGCTCTTACTGCTCCTATAATAATCCAAACATGCAATGTGTCGATCATATTTGTACATATGTAGCCATTATCCTCTGAAAAATATTTTCTTTCTATATGAGCCCTTGGTATCATCTCCTCTTTTGTTGGGCCCTGCCCCATCCTCCCACCCCCTAGAACTCTTGAAAAATTACTATAACTTATTACGACTTTCATATCTTACACTGTCTACTGTCTCCCTTCACCCATGTTTTTGTTGTTTGTAACCCTGTGCGTGTGTGTGTGTGGTGAGGTATGTGTAGATCAATATTTTTTTTTAATTTTCCACCTCCTGACAGAAGTAGATATAGCCACAAAACTATTATCTATCAAAAGATTGTTGATACAATTTAATATTAATTTGCTTATGATTTATTTCTGGCTTGGTAAATTAATATTTTCCTTTACCAGACCTTCTTCAGTGAAACATTGAATAGCCCTAGAGTACATTAGGAACACAGAAAAAATGATAAAAAAAATAGAATCACAAGCACCATAAACCCTCAGGGTATTTTTAAATGATGCCCTTATTTTTCACTTAGAAACATTATCCAAGAGGAAGGGTACCTGTCTTGTTTGTGAGATTATTGCAGGGTGGCATACCTGAAGAGATCCTTTCATCTCTCCTCATTGAAAGCCATCATCACCCCATGGCTTATGGCTTGTGTGCATAGGGTAGCTACTAGAAGCTTGGGTCCCACCCTACAGTTTGCACATGTATCAAAAAACGGCCTGATGTGTTGAAAAGTTCCATGGTTAGAAGACTTTGACTTCTCATTTGTCTCTTACTGCCTGGCTAGGTTTAAACATTTCTAAGTCTTGATTAACTTCATTGTTTCAGTGGAAATAACAAAAAATTATCCCCAGGTTGTTGGGAGGAGCAAATAAAATAATAGCAGAACATACTTTGTAAACTGCCAACGAGTTTTACAAATAAAACATGTTCTACTTTAATACATGAAACACTAATTCTCAGCGAAAAGAGTATAAGCTAGATTATTTGCATTTTCAGTCACTGTATGTTATTCTAAAACACCTACACATATAAAGGAATAATGCAAGGAAATCCTTAGAAGTCTTCTATTGAGATATTTTTCTCATATGCAAAGTCACCATAAAGAATCATCTGTGCAAGAAACATACTGCTTTCCTCTGCTTCTTTAACACTTTCTCCCACCCCACTATCATGACTCCAACCCTACCTTACAAACCTTGCTGGATCAGAGCATGTACATGGGTACAGAGAAGAGCTAAAAGCATAGGCCATACAGGACAGGTAAACTCCTCGGGACCAAGATTGAGAATAGCCATACCAGGAGGAGAAGAGGAAGGTGGGTGGAGAAAGGGGGAACCGATCACAGTGACATACTATAACCCCTTCCCAGGGGGATGGACAACAGACAAGGGGGTAGAGGGAGACATTGGATAGTGCAAGAAATGAAAAAAAAATAATAACATCAATTATCAAGAATTCATGAGGGAGGGAGGGAGGGAAAGGGTGGGATAAAATGAAGAACTGATACCAAAGGGTCAAGTAGAAAGAAAATGCTTTGAAAATTATGATGGCAACATATGTACAAATGTGCTTGACACAATGGATGGATATATGGATTGTGATAAGAGTTTTAAGAGCCCCCAATAAAATGATATTTTTTTAAAAAAAATGATCATCAGTGGCAAAATTTCTTGAGAAAGCTGTGTTAGCTTCAAATGAACTCTAATTGCACAAGCTGGTCCATGTCAGAATATTGAGCATAACAGTGGAAAATTTCCCATGGAGACAATAATTGTTCTTCAGGAAATGCAATAGTTGCACCAGTTTCTGGAACTCAAGGATGATGTCCATCTCCATTTTAAAAGCGTCCTAGCTACTGAAAACTAGAATAATAGTATTTAACTCTGTTTGACTGGTAAGTCACAGAGAGAAATTGCTGCCTTCATATACTTGTCTATCCATTATAGCAGCATAATTTATAAAGGATGTTCTTAAAGTGTCATTTAGAGACTATCTGTTTTTAATGATTTAACTTATAAGACCAGTGAATTGTAAGCATATAAAAGCCTCACCACTAGCTGAGTTGATCACAATGGCAAGGGAAAAATTATTCATACTTTACTAAATTCACCATTGGATGTGTTATGTTTGAAACTAAGAGTTAAAGGTGACCAACACTTTCTGATGATCCAGACAACTCCTGACTCTCTATTCATATTAATTTGTTCTTTAGAAAAGCTTAATGATTCAGAAGAGTTCTCTAAGGAAAAGAACACTGTCATGAAGAAGAAAGCAGACAAGGCCTGGCTGTTAGCTCATCCAAGTTCCCTAAAATACAGTTTCCTTTGGGTGGAAGGTTTATTGAGTATGAGGCCATGGGCAGGTGTCCTAACATAGCTGGGGGCTGCGTTCTATCAAGCAGTGTTTACAAAACCTGAGTATGTCACGTTGTTGTTGGCTGTGACGGAGATGGCTCCAGGCTCCCCAAAACTCCGGGGTGAAGTGCTGTCCAATTGCAGACCAAGCCAGCATGATTCACAGAGTATTCAAGGATTGATTTTCAGAAGTAGAACTCCAAGCCTTTCTTTCTAGACTTTAATAATCTGGAAGTTCTCTGAAACCTGTGTATCATCATAGTAACATGCAAATGGTTGGTCACTGATAAAAAGGTGATGGCTGCATTCAGGCTATATTGGTTAGGAATTGAACTAGGACTTTGAGAATTCTCCCCTTGAGTCTCTGCATTCCCTCAAGTAATGTGCCCACCTAATACCACTGCCAGTGAATCAACTGCAACTGGCAGCGACCCTACGGAGGGGCTCTGAGGCTATAAATCTTCATGGGAACACACAGCCTCAATCGCTGACCCCGCTGTTCATAGCCAAATGCCTAATCAACAGTGCCACCATGGCTCCTTAAGTACTGTACGGGGGAGGGGGGGCCCCACAGCCATCAAGTCGATTCTCATTCACAGGAATCCCACAGGACAGAGTGGAATTACCACTGTGGATTTCCAAGCCTGAAACTTTTTACAGAAATCGAAAGCTTCATCTTTCTCCAAAGGAGCAGCTGGTGAAGTATTGTACAGAGCTCATTAACGAAAATTAGCACACACTTGCTATTGGCTTCAGTTATTTTTATAATCCCTACTGCCACTAAGCTAATGCCAACTGAGGGTGGCTCTATGTAGATATTCTCAGTATGTATATATATACACACATATATATGTAGTCTTCTTTCTCCCCCACAGGGGAACTGGTGGGTTTGAACAACCGATTAGCAATCACTAACTCATTTTCTAATCCATAGCACCATCAAAGCTCCTTATTCTTGTGATATTGTTACTTGAAATCTGACATATCATGATACAATGAACAGAATCATTGTGGATAGACAATGAGTCAGATGGAGCCAAAGTTCTCCCTGTCTCTCATGAGACCTGGAACTTTCTTCGTCTGATAGTATACACTGGACCTAGGTCACCCCATAGGTTCCATAGTGCTAGGCAGCGACTTTTTTGAGACCCACCTGCAAAAGCTGACACCACCTCCCAATGGCTAGCACCAACCTGTCTAATTATTCCTCAGTTGGTAAGGCTGCATTTGTATATTTGTTCTATCAGAGGAATATCTGCAGAGAGGGGGGGGTTGTCTTCAAAAATGGCATAGGTACCACACATGTCCTTGGCCTTCTGTGGAATGATAGGCGAATCCTGCCCTCTTCTACTGAGCTGGCCTTTTAGTTTTTCCTTCCTAGTAAAACCTATTTTTTGTATCTTTCCCAATGGAATATGTCCCAAATCTTTATAGATGACAAATGGAGAGCCTGTTGGGACCCAATTGTCACATTAAACATGAAACTGAGCTTAAATGCCTATTATGTTTCCTTCAGTGCAGCCATGAAAGTGAAGTAGGATTTTAAAATTAACAACATAATAGTAAAATCATCATTGATGTTGGTTTGGCGAAATGAAATCAAGTTGGGTTTGATAAAGAAATAGTCTAACTCTAGTTTTAGTTCTGTGTTGAATTGATTTCTGCATTTAATCTAGAATAATATCCATTGTACATAATACCTGTTTGCATAAGTTTGACAGACAAAGTGATATTCATGACATCAAGGCTTTTTCAGTTTGACATAAATAGAACTAATATGCAATGAAAATTCTGCCTTTAAGCAAACCTTGTGTGCCTATTGGAAAGCTGCCTCTCCTTCTAAAAATAACAGAATTGTGAGGTTATTGAATCTACAATAATGGATGCCTAAGCAATTATTTAAGCTAGTGGAAATAGAAAACAACTCTTCCTCATAATTCTAGCAGATGCTGGTAGTGGGTTGTTACAGTCGCTACCATGGAAAGACGGAGAGATGTGCTGTGGCGTGTGCCATGTCCTTTCTGGTTGTGACTGTGTGGCCAGCTGATGACCGAGTGTGGGTTCTCTGGCATTTTGCAAGGCTTAGCTGATGTATTGAAGGACTCTGATCCTGCTAGTCAGGGGATTATGCCATGGTTTGACATGCATTTCATTTATCCATTCAGCAAACAGTAAGCGTATTGCATGTGCCAGGTACTGTTCTAGGCAACTGCATACATCAGTGACATAATAGACAAGACCCTTGTCTTCATGGAGTTCAATTCTATAAGGAGAGACAAAAAGAAAATATACTGCCATATTAATAAGTAAGCTTTATAGTGTATGCCCACTGACTGTCATTGAGTCAAATGTGACTTACAGCAACACTAGAGGGGTTTCTGAGACCTTAAATCTTTTTAAGAGCAGACAGTCTCATATCTCTTCCACAGAGTGATTTGTAGGTTTGAACTACTAAGCCCTTTATTAGCAGTTCAATGCCTAATCCACAGCATCACAAGGGATCAATCAGAGATGACAAATTCTTGAATGAAATAAAAAAAGAAAGGGAAGGGAAGAAAAAGGAAGTAGAGTAGTGCTCAGGAACTGTCAGAGCTGTAGAGGGACAGTTTGCAACATTAAATAGGGAGATCAAAGCAAGCCTCATCGAAGAGGAGAGAATGACACAAGCATTTGTGAAAGTAAGGGAGTAAGCTCAGTGAATGTTGAGTTTCATAGAATGGCTGAAGCAAGTGCCTCAAGGAAACAATTGCCTTTTATGCTCAAGTAAGCTCAGATTCAAGACCCCATGGTCTCAAGGTATCCCACCCTCAATTGGCATAACTCCAAGGGTCAAAATTTTTATCTGATTTTGACAGAGTAAGAACTAAGTTCTTAAAAACTCAAACATTGCTGTCAAATGTACCATTCTTGATCTCTCCCTATCCAGAAGAGAATTGAAACCATTTGAAAACTACCAGTCCAATGGACTAATGGTTCACAAGAGCGTCAATCTCTGTAACCCTGAGAACTAAATAATCAGACAGGGTCATGATACAGATACCAATTGCTTTGACAGGGATCACACTAAAGTGCTCTAAGTGGAATGTAGGAAAATGGGGAACAAAACTCAAAGTCATGAACAATTCCCTAAACTTTAGTCACACTTCAAGTCTGAAATCTAACTTACTCTCTCGTCCACTTTCAACCAAACAATAAACAGGTCTATAGAGGGAGTGATAATACCAAGGGGTTATGTATGCCTTAGAATAACTAACCATCTGATATGTAGAAGGTACTAGAATTTCCCTACATTTATGAGGGTAAGAAAGGAAGAATGAAAACACAAGGAAGAAGTGGGACAAATGATGTTACATTGAGAGGAGTAGAACCAAAGGTGTGTAACAGAATGTGTATGAATTGTTGAATATAAAACTGATAATCTGATTTGTAAAGCATTAACGCAATTCACAATAAAAGGTGGAAGAAGGAAAGGAAGAGAGAGAGAGAGAGAGAGAGAGAGAGAGAGAGAGAGAGAGAGAGAGAGAGAGAGACCAGAAGTCTGTATGACTACACAGGAGTGAGTTAAGTAGAGATTACTAGAAAATGAGAAACCCCGGTGATGTAGTAGGTTATGAGTTGAGGTTCCACATAGGGCAGCTAACAGCAAGGTCGGAAGTTTAAACAAACCTCAACTTGTCTGCAGGAAATAGATGAAATGTTCTCCTCTTGTAAAGGAGTCCTTCCCTCAAGGACTCAATTGTAGTGAGTGAGTAGTAAGACCAGGTCAATGAAGAAATGATGGAGCAAATATGCAAAATCTGGGAGAACGTGGTATTTCCATTCTTCCTCAGAGTAAAAATCACGAGTCAGTGCAGCTGTTTGAGTAGAGGCATAACATAATCAGACTCACAGTGTAGAAAAAATCACTTTGGAGGAGAGGGCTGCTTTCAAATGACACAGGGAAGCTGCAGGTAGAGAAGGATCGAGCGGTGAGAATAAAGAGTACAGTCTGCATGAGATATGGCTACAGAAGGCTGCATTTAGGGGCGGGGTCTGGGCTGCAGATATAAATGTAGGGGTTTGGGAGTAGAGTGAAAAAGCCAAGGATTGAATTACTGAGACACTGAGGGAAGAATGCTTTGAAGTTGGTGTCTAGAGGGGTCAGACCATGCTACAGCTACACTGTGAAGGTCTTTTTGAAGTCAACTGTAATTTATCTGTAATTCTTGAGAAGACACATTACCACATTCCCTGCCTTCTTCTATGCTATTGGCAAAAAATATAATCAAAATATTCTATAAAATAGAAGAGCTTGGTTAAGAAATTGAGGACGTATTTTCTTCTCACTTCATGGGATTTGTCATATATGCCTTTGAAGACTTTTGCCCTAGAGCATGTTCATTGAGTTTCATCTAATGTGGACTTCCCAAGAGTTAGTTTTCACATCCTCATTGGTCAGATGTAGTCTTAAAAATTATTAAACTTCCTGGAAGCTCACTTGAAGGATTAATACTTTTTTACTTCCTAATCAGTACTTCTTTTCATGCTCCTTAGCAAGGACTTACAAAGCTGAAATCTCACTCTAGCCATATCTTGAGGTATAAAAATGTGTAGGGTGGCTGAGCCCCAGTGGCGTAAGTGGTTGAGTGCGGGATTGTGGCCCGGGGGCTTGATGGTTCAAATACAGCAGCAGCTCTCAGGAGCAGGGCTGGGTAGCTCCCACAACTACCAGAGGGCAGTGATGCCAAAAAAACAAAAATGTGTAGGGCTGCAAACATGGGGAAAATTGTAAATATTATTCATGAACCAAAACCAAAACATCAAACCATACATTGATGAGTCACCTTTATTTCGGGCCTTTTGAATTATCTTTGATTCAGTTTATTAAGATTAGATTTATAATAAATTTTTACTTTAAATATATTATGCATTAAGTATGGGGTTTTTTTGCATCACTGTCCTCAGGTGGTGGGAGTAGGAGGCCCAGCCTTTGCTCCATGGATTAAGTATGCTTTATGCTATACAAAAAAATCACTGATTTTTTAAAAATAAAGAGTAATTAAAATACAAATGACAACTTCAGAGGTTTATAATTGAGGAAATAAAATTTGAAGTAAATTTTAATTTATGCACATATTTTCATTCCAAAGAACTATGATAGCTGTGGCGGTCATGTACTTGATATCAATTTCATGATTGGGAATGTAGGGGTGGAGTTTGGCCTGTCACTCTGGAGATAGTCAATGGGATCTCTGTGTGGAACTGGCTTTCGCTAAGAATTCTGGGAAGTCTTGCAATATTTCCCTCAAGGAGATAAGAGACCATCTCCCCAGTTGTTGGAAGATGCTCAACTGACAAGACAAGATGGCAGCATCTGAGGAACTGGAGCAGCCAGAGGAGAAGCCACACGGCCTTACCCTGATGAAACCAGAACCACTGAAGCTGGAAAAGCCATAGAGAGACCTCTGCCAGAGTTGAGATGCTTCTACCTCCAATGGATGCTGCTGATGGACCCTGAGTCCTAGAAATGAGAAGCCATAGAGAGATCCCTGCCAGCACCGACATGCTTCTGTTTCTACTACACAAGACTGCATCCACTGGCCTGTGATTTTCATGGTATCATTGCACATGCTTCATGAGTCAGAAGGAGAATTTATAGACTGGTATTGGAAATATGGGCTAATATCGAACTTATGACTTTGTACTGGACTGAGTTGGGATGCTTCCTCAATGTTTCATTCCTCTTGTATATAAACCTTTCCCTTATATACATTTGCGCATTTATGAATTTGTTTCTCTAGTCTACCGAGTCTAACAGAACAGCCTAAGGAAGAAAATACTTTAAAGGATAATAATTGCACTAGAATATAATCTTATGGTTTATGTGAGATGAGAAGGAAAGTATTTTAAGAGGAAAAAATGAATGATTTTTAAAAGTTTCTGCAATTAAACAAAAGAGTGGTCATGTGTTTTAAAAACTAAGCATGGGTATCAAGTTGCAGAAGTGTTATTCCAGAACTCACATTTTTAAACTATTTAAACTTACAATGAGGAAATTTTAAATAGAACATTTTAAGAATAGAAAATGAATATGTCAGTATTCAAATCCATGAATCAACACCTTTCAACTTTCAAAATCACTTAAAAAGCAATTCAAACAATCTCAACAAGACCCAAATGATGAGGTCTTCTCCTCAGTGAAGGAAATCTCCATTCCACAGAGACCAACCAATCAATCCTAATACACCACACTTTTCTTTTATAAAACCCATTTCTGGGCTAAGCCCCGGTGGCGTAGTGGTTGTGCGCAGGACTGTGACCCACTGGGATGGAGGTTCGATTCCAACTCCACGGAGCAAAGGCTGGGTCTCCTGCTCCCACCACCTGAGGGCAGTGATGCCCCTCCCAAAAAAAACCCCATTTCTACTGTTAAAACTTTGATACAAGTTGAGCAACAATCTTATTTCTTGATTTTGAATTAAACCTGGAAATAACTAGCATGTGAACAGTTATCTCTAATGAGCTATATAAATTTGTCTAGAAGAATTACTAAATCAGTTGTATAGCGACTTGACTAAGAAAAAATCTACGTGGCAGTCTATGGGGCTCTTTCCCATGTGGTGCCTGCCTATGATGAGGGTGTTGGTTTCCTTGTAAGGGTGTTATGGAGATTTCGTCTCATCTCCAACCTCACTTTAAGTTATGTTTAAGGATATTGGGAAGACATGTTTACTCAGGCTCTTATGCTGCAGCACTCCCTTGGGTTTTCTTGATCAGGGACTGGCATCTTGGATCTTTTCCACATGGAATCCCATCAAACAACAAAGCTGCTGCCGTCATGTTGATTTCTGCTCGTAGTAAACCTATTTAGCTACTGAGGCTGCAAATTTTCTTAGAAGGAGTGGGCAGCCTTTTGTTTTTACAGTGCTTGAACCACCCAGCCTGCAATTAGAGATCCAAGACTTGCCTGAGAACTCTCAAAAATGAACTTCATACACCTGATCCTATGGCAACATTTTGTTAAAATTGGGCACACTTCTATCCAAAAATATATTTTTATGATGATATGCATACATATATATTTAGAACATTTGTGTTGTTTTGCTCCTTTTTTAAATAAAGTCAAAAGAGAATGCTCATCCACAACTGCATTCTTCCTTTCATTGTGGGAGAGTCACTAATAATGTAAGGATGAAGAAAAAAAGATTTTGGGAGAACAAAAGGCAGGACAGAGAATCACCCTACCTTGAGGGAGGTGACCAATTGAACTTTGCCAAGCCCTGCTCAGTGGCTAAAGAATCCAGAACCAGAGCCCAATGGGGATGCAGTGCAGAATCATCCACTGTTAAATCTAAAGCACCTTCTCCTAGAGAAGCATCCTGATATGCTCTCTCATTAGTGTAATAACACGTCTCCATGACATGAGGAATTGAATGATGTTCAGGAGTGTGCCTGAATGCATTTTCTCAAAAGAAAAAGTTCATTTTGCATTTCAAACAACTTAGCGTATGATAAAATTGTACTAAGAGACTAAGAGGTATACTAATTTCTTCTCATTTCAATCATTTAGAGTGTCTGGAATCAATATTCTTATATATCTATATGTTTAAATCTAAAATACTTCAGGTAGTATTCAATGTACTCCTAAGCATTGTATATAATGACTGGCATTTTATGCGCATACAAAGTTAAAAAATATGTTCTTGAATGCAAATAATTTCAAAAGATATTATCTTAGGCTCAGTAATCCAATATGTATTTCATGAACAAAGATAGGAACGTCATTGATTTCAGTTTTGCTTTCTTTTTTTTTTTCAGTTTTGCTTTCTAAAGAACTATTAGAGCACCAAAAATGCCAATTTGTGGTTGTTTTACACAAAACAATAGACATATTAAAAAGAAGAAAAGTAGCTTCCATGGTAAGAATAATTTACTAGAATCAACTTGATGACAGTGGATTAGTTATTGCTTAAGGGACAATTTTTTTTCTATTTTCTATTCCAACTTTATTCTAGTAGCTAGGATTTTCTTCCTGCATAGTAAAACTGTGGTGCACTATTTCCTTGAATTATTTCTGGCATTTTATATAAATAAGTAAGGAACTACTAAGAAATATTATTTCCAATGGGTATGTTCACAATTCAAAGATGGCCATATAATGCATATAATGTCAAGTCAAAAAGTATCACTTCAAAATAATAAAAACCTCTACTAAGCAAAAATATCAAAATGTGAAGCTATCGCTTATCGACATAGCCTCTATCTTGGTCCATACACTTCTGAGGGTGGTGTTTCCATCACTCTAACCCTTCAACCCAAGTTTCTGAACTCTTTGATTCAGACTCAATTTGGATATTGTTAAAAATTTTATATTAGCCTTGACCTCAAAATCATTTTCCCTCCATGGCCCAATCCATGCCCTCTGTTTTCAGCAGCACTTTAACAAAGTTAAGACCAATACATTACGGAGAAAACTTCTCTACAGCCATGTACTGATTTCAGAGATATGTTTAAGCACATTTTGTTCTGAATAAACCAGTGCATATATGAACTAGAATCCTAATAGCAATTCTTTTGACTTACTGTGGTATTTTTAATCTCTTAATAAAAATAGGGTAGACTCATTGTAGAAAATTTATGCAAAACAATGATGCATGCTACCAATAAAAATTCTTTTAAAAGTTTTAACATGAAATTTTTATAAAAATATTTTGGGCAGCTTTCTATGAGTATACTATGAAGAAACAAGAATTAATTAAAAGGTCAAATTATTTGTGAATTTAAAGTAACACTTCTACACAACTCTTAGCATATTACTAGTAAAACATACCATGCCCAAACTAATGAGATGGTGGCAAAATTATACTCAAAATTAATACCCTTGACTTAAATATTCCTTTTAAATAAGATCTAACATCTGATTAAGTATTCAATAAAATACCTAGAATATAAATAAATATAAGAAACTTTAAGAAGTTAAATAGTACTAAGCATCTATAAATTTTAAAATTAATATTGCTTACTTTAAAAAGTAGTGATTTGAATTCCTTCTCTTTCTATTGTTGCGCACTCTAGAAAAAATTCTGAGATAACTTATTTCATATATTTTAATGTTGTGCATCTGTTGTCTATTCATTGTTCATGAATATTCTATCTTCATTTTAGAGTCAGCCTTTTTTTTTTCAAATAGCTTCTATTGCTTAACTGATTGTATTTTCACTAACTCTCATTGACCTTATACTTGTATTGTCACTTTTGTTTTCTGTTTTCATTCATCTTGTATATATATTTTTCAAAACCATTTTATTGGGAAATCTTGCAGACATTATAGCGTCCATAGTTCAATCCTACCAAGCAATATAGTACAATTGCTACCACAATCAGTTTGAAAACACCTTTTTTCTTGAACTCCTTGATATCAGTTCCCCTTTACCCCCTCCCCAACCCCTTGCATCGTGTCTCACAGGAAATCTTATTTTACTTTTTGTCTCTATAGATTCCTCAATCCTGTTTTTCATAAATAGAAAAACAGCAAAACACATAGCACAGATGCAAGAAGGCTGTCTACAATGACAAAATACATCAGATATAAACTCCAGTATGAAACGTGGCTGCATGCTGTTTACACAAACAATGGGAGTTGGTTGTCAGGCAAAATTTACAACAATATTCACTGACAATGTCTGTGGAGTTACATAATCTGTCAACTTGAGGAAGGACTGTATTCTGGTCTCTCAATCACGCTGCAGCTTGATGACCTCATCTGGAGGCACAACGGAGATAAATAGCTCGCTGGAGGCAGGACACGCACACTCCCTGGAAGACATTGCTGTTGAAAAGCCACATGGAGCTGCACTGCCACAGAGTTGGGCAAGCCACGTGGAGACCCACACCAGAGTTGAGAGGCCTCCACCCCCACTGGAACCACAAGATGTTCTACCCATTGGCCTATGATCTTTCTTCCTGCATTCTGCATTACTGCATGTGCTACGTAAGTCTAATGAAAACTTTATAGACTGGAAATGGGCATATGGGTTAATATTTGATTTATGGGCTTGACTTGGACTGGGTTGGGCTGTTTTCTTAATGCACAATTGCAATTTGGATAAAGTTCGCTCTTACATATATGTGAGTTTCTATGAATTTGTTGCTCTGGACAATCCAGACTAACATGCTAGTCAACCCAGGCTGACACAATGTCAATCATAGGTCTGCCAGTACAGTACATATCTTAATAGAGCAAGTTGGGAATTGATGTACGAAGTCAATGTATGTCTGCCTACTGAAGGTTCAAATTTCTAGCCTCTTTCTGCTTCTTCAAACCCCATGAATTTTGTCTTGTATTCTCAGGTTACAAGTGTGCTTGAGGTAGTGTATAGTTTACCTAATGTAGTTTCCACATCAGATCCCTCTGGTAAGACTGTAGAGGGTGTTGTGTACCTTGAAGAGCCAGGATTCAATGTCCCAATGTTCTATGATTCTTGGCCTGGGTGTCCAGGGTATGTACAGAAACGTGTCAATGTGGCATATTAGATGCACATTATTAAGTCTATTTACCCCTTAGGGTGCTTACAATGTTGTCTTTCGTGCTTTTTCCCCCTTGGAAGCTGGTCCTCCCCTTTATTTTAATCACAGACATATGTACTTGCCTTCTCCCAGACTTATCTGATCCCTTCTCTCTCTCTCCTGACTTGACTTTCCCATCAATATCCCTCATCTTCCTAATAGGGATGCCCCTTTGGTGGGGATGGGGTGGGGATGGATCCTCATCATAACTTTGCATGGCAGCCACTAAGTGGTCAACATCCCCTACCCCTCCTTTGAAAATTTGACCCCCATGAGGTGCCCTTTGTCAAAGTGACCTTCAAAAGACCACACCAAGAGAGGGTGGTCTATTAGCAGCAGTTTGATTCTCTATCAGTCTGTCTGGCTGTCTTTCCAGCAAGCCGGATGTGTCTGCCATGTTGTTTCTACCTATAGCAGTGAACTCAGACAGTATTTCTCTTTTTGTGATTGATTAACTTCACTCAACATAATGTTTTCCAGATCCCTCTATGTCATGAGGTGTTTCAAGATTCCATCACTATTTTTAGCAATCATCTAGTATATGCTTGCCTATCACTTAAAAACATTGTTTTTCTTCAATTTGTTTTATCAAAGATTCCCCAATATATGTGACCTACTATACTTTTCTCAAAAAAGAATTACTCCGCATATCCCTAACAATGAAAAACTTTTGTACAATAGCTCAGATAAAGTATAGGTTTCTGCTTTTGCAGCACCTCTGGATCTTTCTAGAACTCCTTCAGAGGGTGATACTGCCCACAGTGGGAAACACTGTTTTACATGATTCAAGAAACAAGCTGAAACTAACTTATTTTCTGACCCAACTTTAGACCAAATATGATTTAAAAGTAGCATGTGAATCATTTGCATTATCTTAAGGCTTTTGTGTTTTATGCTTCCATATTGTTTCATGCCTTATTTCTGTTTTTGAGTATTTTGTCTTTATGGCATATCTATTGGCTTAGAAAATACACCATCTACTTATATTCTTTGAAAAAGCATTTTTGAATTGACTGCCAGTTCTAACAATAAAGTCTCAATGCTTCACAGGAGATGAGGTATATAGTAGCTTACAAGTTTCTTCTCTATAAAAATTTCTCTAAATTCTAGATTTTATTATAATCATATCCATTTTTTTCAAAAACGAGGGTCTTAGAATTAGATTTTTCCACTATGTATCTTCTCTTTCAAAACAACTTTGCTGTGGAATATCGTAGCCAAATAGCAGGTATTTACAATGAAACCACGCAGTCTGGTTGTTATGGGTAGTTTTTCCTCATGGACTTTCTCCTTGAATGTGTTAGCATCATCCGGGTGATGCACTCTCTGAATTTTTGTGTGTCTCAGAATATGCGTGTTTCCCGGATGAGAAATTAGCTTGACTTCGACTTCCGGGGCAGCATCTTTACCACCAGAGTTCTTTGCATCTTGCTACAGGTCTTTAGACCTCCTTGCATTCCAGAGGGGGAGACAGACAAAACCCCCTACTTGACCTGGCTTTACCCTCTAAGTACTTTTTCAATCCTTGTTAATCTGAAATTTCATCAGAACACATTGAATGCATGATTCTTCATCTTCCGAGTGAAATATATAACAAAAGAAAACAAAACAAAATCTTTCATCTGCCAAAAAGCCTCTTCAACCTGAAGTCTAAAGAATGCCTTTTATTATGCGCCCCCCCCCCCTATTTACAGGTCAGTAGTTCAAACCCACCAGCCACTCCAAGAGAGAAAGAAGAGGTTTATTGCACCTGAAAAGATTCACAGACAAAATGTGTGCTCTGACTGGAAATCAGCTCCATGGCAGTGAGTTTGCTTTTTTTCTCTTAATCTATTTATTCACTCTTAGTTTTCTTATGCCACACTTCAACCCCCACTGACTTCATTGTTATCTCAATTTCCATTTAAATTTCTTCCCACAGAATATGTAGGGGAGTGGCAGAGAAGAGGAGTTTGAAAGTTAGGGAGGAAAGGAAGAAGCTTTGAAACTTTAGCCCATTTCTGTAATGCCAGTGGGATTTCAGCCTCCCGGGTCGTTAGGACTCTGCTCCAAGCTCTGACAGATTTGGGATCCCAGTCTCACACATTCAGGCTATCCCTGAAGCTCCATTTCTGCACATGGCACTGATACCATCTCTTCTTTGGTAGAAGAGAAAATTTACCTGCTATCAAGACAACATTCTTTCAGCATCTTGGGAAATTTCCTTTTCTTCTTTCCCTTGAGCTACACCCACTACATGTGTCTCCTCCAGCCTTCCTTGCACAGCAATGACCCCAGCTCAGCTCCCACGTGTTTCCTGCTGGAGAACTCCTTTTCTCATGATGGTCTCTGTGGTAGTTCAGGTAGACTAGAATAACATATTCATAAACATGCATATAGATATAAGGAAAAGGTTTATATACAAGAGGAATGGAACATTAAGAAAGTATCCCCACCCAGTCCAGTACAAGGTCATAAGACCGATATCATCCCATATGTTTGAAACTGCTCTATAAAGTCCTCTGACTTACGAAGCACATGCAATGACACCAGGACAATCGCAGGCCAGTGGGTGCAGTCTTGTGTGTCCGGCGGCAGTAGAAGCAGAAGCATCCCGGTGCTGGCAGGGTCTCCCCATGGCTCCTCACTTCCATAGCTCTGGGTCCATTAGCAGCATCCAGTGGCGGTAAAAGCATCTCAGCACTGGCAGGGGTCTCCACGTGGCTTCTCCAGCCCCAGAGGTTTGGCTCCATCAAGGCAAGTCCATGTGGTCTTTCCTCTGGATCTTCCATTCTCCAAGAATCAGGATCTATCAGCATGCTGTCATCTCATCTTGTCAGTAATTCCTGTCCAAGAGACTGACTCAGGTCTCTGTATTTGGGAAGTACCGCGAGACTTCCCAGAATTCTCAGGAGAAAGCCATGCCCACACAGAGGCCTCATTGGCTATCTCCAGAGTAACAGGCTAGACCCCACTCCTACACTCTCAATCATGAAACTGACACGTGAGTACTTGACTGTCACAGTCTCTGACCAGAAAATTTCCACATCAAAATTTTATTCATGCCTTACCCCAGGCCCACGTCCATCCATTGCAATTAAGTATTGGAGTATTCTGGGCCATAAGTGACAGCAAAATCATTCGGGCTCCTGTTGTTGGTTTTGCCTTTAACCGGTTTTGCTAGAAACTCCATTAATAAACTTAGAGGACACTTCAAGAAACAGTTACCCCATGTCTGCTCAGGAATACTTCATCAATAATGAAAAGGAGTTTCCATTACCTTGTGCTGGAAACTATGGTCCTATCCCGGGGCTCCTGTGTGAAGCCAGAGCCTTTCCTAGATTTGGGAGACCTTACATTACAGGACTCTCTGGCCTCCCTTGTTTTCAACTCCCCCGGAGTCGCATATTCTTTCATTCTGAGGGATGAGAGACTGACTCTACACACCTTCTCCCAATCTCTCTAATCGTACTTGAACTCCTCCAACTCATTGACCAACTATCACCAACTATCCTTGCAAAATATTTGACACAATGTGCTCCAACTCCTGTTGGAGACTTGCCCATTGGCGTAACCTAAGGGAAATGAAGATTCCTTCTACTGTTATTCTTGGATGATTTCTCTGAGATATTTTTATGGAAACTGTCTCTCCTTTTGCCTATACATTACATATGAGGTTTTAATTTCTTCAAGCAGAGATGGAGGCTTTCTGGGGATTCCCAAGTCCCCTAACACTATTTATAAGCCTTCTCACCACTGCTGGTCTTTCTATAATGTTACAATTTACAGCCTCCTAAACCTGCAAACCTGGTGTCTACTTCATGCTAAGGAAACAGCAACATAGGAGACTGAGCCGACAGTCATGGGGGGTTGGGACACCTCCTCCGGTGACCCCCGAATGAAAGCTCTAACTCTGATTTTCCCCAGAATGCTCCTCTGCCCTCTTCTTACCAGGTCCTCAGTGTGGAACTGAAAATTCAAAAGTAACAAGAACAAAAACAAACAAAACAGCTGGTATTGAATTGCTTCTGACTCGTGGAGATCAGAGCTATGCCACAGAGCTTTCAAGACTGACCTTTGGGAAGCAAATCACCAGATCTTTCTTTGAAGGCACTTCTCGATGGGTCCAAACCACCTATTTTTTGTTTAGTAGTCGAGCCCTGCCATGGTCCAATCATTCAAGGGCTTGACTACTAAACAAAAAGTGGGTGTTTCAAACCCATTCAACCTGTCACACGAGGTTTCCAATACTGGATTTTTTATCAACCTTCTGCAGTAGTCAGCAATGTCTACTTTTTCACAGAGGGCAGACAAATCAAAGAATTCAAAAGACAGCTGCTCATTGGAAGTGTTTCTAGAAAAGCCTCGATATCATCTAATGACGTGAAATGAATCCCAGACGTTAGTCAGTTGCCATGGAGTTCGTTTTACTCTAAAAGCCAAGTCCCCATGGGAAAAGAAAATGATAGTAAAATTTCTCTTCCCGGGAGACTTTATTTAGCTGCTTCTGCCTTATTTTCTTTCAGGGTTTCCGACTACTAGATCTGCTCCTCATCACCACCCCCTCTGCCAATCCCCCCACAGGCATGCACACCACCCCCAATAACCTAAGGCAGTGTAATTAAAGCAATGGATCATTCGCACTACCTTTCAGGACCCCTATAGAGACTTAATGAACAGGGTGTAGCAGTTCTTGTGCATTAAATTCTAATTGCATGTGAGCACAGCATAATTATATTAAGCCATTCAGACATTTCTTTCTTTTCCTCTTCAGAAAAAGCAAACATTAATTGAACCAGAGTATAATTGCAGAGGTAAACAGTTCAGCTGAAAATTACATTCTCTATTTGTAGCACACAGCACTCTTGTTTCTCTAAAATTTTTAATTTTCTTAATATACACTTACTATTTTTGTTAAGAGAAAACTATAAATATTGACAAAAAAATTCTTATGGTCATCACAGAATCTTGGCCTACCCATTCAAAGTCATATATTAAATGCCTTTACTTACTGATACAAAAGATTGGGTGCATTTCAAAGAATGAAATGGTGCATTATATTATCAAACCTCCATGTATAGAAAAAATCTAGGCAGCAGAAGGGAACCTGAACACAGAGATACAGAGATGTAAATTCTGGTTATACCATCCATTTTTTAATATCATATAAACATTTAAATATGCTTTTAAAAATCCTCATGACCATTGAATTCATTGTGAATGACATAGCTAGTTTTTCTAAGCTAGTTACTTTGTACATTAAAAGTGGTACCAATATATGGTTGAAAAAAATGTAAAAAGAAGGAAAATTATGAGAAAAAAAAGTCTAACATAACCTCAACTCTATGATTCCCAGAAGAATCATTATTTCTTGGCTTTCTTTTCAGAACATTTCTACCCATATATAGTATCTCTATAGTTCTATGCTACATATCTACATACATGCATTTCCATGTTGTATTTTAATACATATTTCTATTGTTATTTGTTGACCATGAGTTGATTCCATCCTGCACAACAATCAGAGACAACATAGCACAACTTTGCCCAGTTCTACTCCATCTTCACAAATGTTGATATCTGAGAGCTCATTTGGATGTCCATTATGTGCAAAGATAAATCCAAAAGTAGACACTGAAACAAAAAATATTAACATGTGAAGCTATTGCTTCTTGACCTGGCTTCCATGTAGGTGCATCCACTTGGGACTGTGACAAGTATGAGTAGAAAGGCACTGTCACGCATACGTGCATGCCATGTTGGAGTTATGCCTGGCATGAAGAGTGACCATGAGGAAGGACCAGAAAGATGGGTCTAGGAAACTAAGTAGAGGTCTGGTAAATCAAGGACTTTGAAGAAGGAATAGAGCAGTTTGAAAGCTGCCCCGCAGGGCATTCCGTCTCAACCATTTCAAAGACAATGTCACTTTTAAAAATAAACACTTTGTTTGTTTGTTTTGTTTGTTTGTTTGGGGGTGGCATCACTGCCTTTGGTGGTCGTGGGCGCTATGCAGTGCTGCTCCTGAGAGCCACCGCTGGATTTGATCCACCAAGCCCGCGGCCCCAGTCCTGCACTCAACCACTGACGCCACCGGGGCTCAGCCCTAAAAATAAACATTTTACACTGCTCCCTTTTTGATACTTCTTACAATAAAATTCATGCTGAAATAATTCATCTACATTTACAAAATATAAAAACTGAAAGCCATTCTAAACCCCTAACTATAACACAAAAATAAAATACGCATTTTAATATGCAACTGCTTTGAGGCTGACTAAAATAGAAGAAATAATGAAATACTTGTCTGTTCCTTTACAGAACTTCATTAATAACGTGGCAAGATTGGTGTAGGGAAAATGGAAACCTGTGTTTTTCCATTTTCCTAAGAGTAGTTTAACATTTCAGAAAATCTCGTACCAGTGACAACAAAGTACTTACTCCACTCGTTTGACACTAGTGGAAAATACCAGCTTCTGTTCTCTCTGCAATGATCTTGTGTCTGCTTTGTCTCTCTTCACTTTCCAGTAGTGTGTTACTTTTTTCTTCATCTGTTGTCTCAATATTCCAGTGAGCTTGCACATTCATTGTAAATTTACATAGTTTTTTTGTTTGATTTTAGTAGATTTTGAAGGAGGGATGCAATTAAATATATGTATTCAAACTGTATTCATATTGATTCTTTTGCTTTTGTTTGCTTTTAAAGTGCTATCAACTCACAGTAGCGCTATGTATAATAAGACATTGCTAGGTCTTGCACTGTCCTCAGAATTGTTCTTATTTTTATTGTTGAAGCCTCTGTGGCTACCTATCTTTTTGTGGCCTTTCTGCTTCATTAAGTAAGGTCTTCTCCAGGAACTAGTCTCTCCTGACAACATGTCCAGAATAAATAAGATAGTCTTACCATCCTTGCCTCTAGAGAGCATTCTGACTAAGTATCTTCCAAGACAGACTTTTTTTCTTTTGTTTTTTGATTGGGGTGAAAATTGTGAGAGCCCAAATTCCATTCATAGATCTATGGTTTATATTTGTCTCTGGTTCACTTTAAAGGCATCATCATCATTTTATGTTAGATGACATTATCTCTTATCTCCCTGGGGCATTAGATCACACTATTGATTGTGTCAATAATTTGGCCAATGGTAAAGAATGTAAAACACAGTTGAAAACATGAGATTATATGAGTGGAGGTTGGTAATAAACCACAATATATGAATTATTGACTTGTAAGGATAAATTCTTAAGCAAGTAGACACTATGTACACCAACAATGGGGGTTGGTGAAATTTTCATTAATATTCATTGAGAGTTGCAAAGTTGACATTGGTCAAGTCTAGGTTAATCAAGTCTACAAGGTTTTATTTATCTCAATAAAACAGGAAGGATATTGAGATAGTAAGTATAGGGTAGTCCATCAACCACCACTTCTACACATTGTGTATAGCAGCTGTTGGCTTCTTCTCATATCATGCAGTTTTGGTGTTAAGTCCAAGGGCAACAGGTGAGTTGGGCAACTTAGTGGAGTTTCCACATAGAGTTCTTCTGGTGAGGTATGTAAAGGATGTTGTTCTTTGGTCTTTATTCAATATCCTCTTATATTATATTTTTTATACTCAAAAAACCTTATGGTAAAAATGCCCTAGAGAAAATAAAATACAAATAATATAAGACATTATTAGAGGATCAAAGGACTTACAAAAATAAAACTACACACCACTCCTCCAAGAAACCAAAGAGACTTATACAAATGGTATAAGCTGCCATGCTCCAAAAACGCTTTAAAAATTCAATGCAATTCTGATCCACATCTCACCATAATTCTTCAAGGAAATGAAAAAATGAATCACCAGCTTTTTATGGAAAGGAGAGAAACTCAGGGTAAGTGAAACATTATTAAAAAAATTAAAAACAACTTAAGATATATTTTAACCCCCCAACTTTGAAAACGTTTATATAGTAATAGTAATCAAAACAAATATGTGTGTCAGTAATGTATCCTCTCACCATATTTATTCAATCTGTATGCTGACAAAATAACCAGAGAAGATGGATTATATAAAGAAGAATATGGCATCAGGATTGGCAGAAGGCTTATTAACATCCTATGATATGCAGATGACACAACCTTGCTTGCTGAAAGTGAGGAGGTTTAAAGCACTTGCTGATGAAGATTAAGGATTGAATTGCCACTCAGTGTAAAGAAGACCAAAGTCCTCCCACTTGGACCAGGTAACATCATGAAAAAGGAGAAAAGGTTGAAGTTGTCAAGGATATTGTCTTGTTTGCATCCACTATCACTGCTTATGATGATTATCACTGCTTATCACAGTTGAGATGTCAAAAGATACATTGCATTAGATAACTCTGTCACACAAGATCTCTTTAAGAGTACTGAAAAGCCAGGATGTTACATAGAGGACTAAGATGTACCTGACCCAAGTCAGGGGATTTTTTCATTGTCTCATATGCATGTGAAAGTTGGACATTGAGAAAGAGAGACCAAAGAAGAATCAATGCATGTGAACTGTGGTGCTAGAGAGACTACTGATAGTCCCATGACTGCTAAAAGGGCAAATGGACCTGTCTTGGAAAAAGTCTGGCCACAGCACTCAGAGGCAAGGATGGCAAGATTTCCTCTTCCATTCTTTGGACACAGTATCAGGAGAGACCAGTCCCTGGAGAAGAACATCATGCTTGGTAAAGTGGAGGGACATAGAAAAAGAGGAAAGCCCGAGACAGACAGTGACTGCCACCATGGGCTCTGGCACAGGAACAACTGTGAAGATGGCGTGGGACCCAGCAGTGCTTGACTCTGTTGTGCACTGGGTCACTGGGGGTCAGGAAACTCCACGACACATAACAGCAACCACAATGCCTAAGATACTGACGGTTATGTGGTCCATGTCATTTTCACGACTTCCAATTTTCCTCAGTTTATATTTTATTCATTGCAAGTTCCTGTTATTAATATATGTTTTCATCTGTCTCATCTCATTTTGAGTTATATCCTGTCAGCAAATGAAAATGCCCAAGGAATTCCTCCATCCACATCATCCTGGTCTACTCTATTTTGAGATGGAAGCACTTCAGTTGTGTTTTGAGTTTCTTCTGACCTGAGAGGCTCATCTTCTGAAATCGTTCTACTTCTATCCCTGAGATTGTCAGTATCTTACAATGTCCCACTGCTCTTTATAAGGTTTTTATCAGCCTATTCCTACAAGCCATTAATTCCCACTGCCTGTGAACCAGCAGTCTGCCATCTGACCTACTGATCTTGGACAATTCATTGGGATAAATCACCCGATATATATATATATATATATATATATATATATATATATATATATATACATACACAACTGTGAAGAAGGCGTGGGACCCAGCAGTGCTTGACTCTGTTGTGCACTGGGTCACTGGGGGTCAGGAAACTCCACGACACACAACAGCAACCACAATGCCTAAGATATTGACGGTTATGTGGTCCATGTCATTTTCATATATATTTTTTTCATATATATATATATTTTATATATATTTATATATATTTTCATATATATACACACACACACATATAATTTCACTGATTTTCTGCTTTAGAAAATCCAGCCTAGCACTAACCCAGAAACATGCTTCCTTTAAACTACTACAATTTTCGTTATCCATAATATGACATGTTTATTCAAGGTCAATTTTATACTGTACTAAGAATTAATATGGATTCTTTCTAAAAATAGTATCAAAGAGAACTTACTTTTTTCCCACACTAAGATGATAATAGAAAGTAGAAAGTTATGCTTCATTCTGTGGAAAAAAGAATGCTCAAATCACCATTTTAAAACTTTCCAAAGCCACACAGATTCCTTCTATAGGCTTCACTTTAATTTTAATTAAGTTAACTTGAAAAAAGTATACTTTTATCATAATGCTATGTCAATGTAGTACTGTAATCTTAATTTTGCTATAATGTTTTACCCACATCCTAATTTTTTCATTTCCAATCTTCTGTTTTGTATCCTTTTTCTTTTTTGATATATTTAAAATGAACTTGTATGTCACAAAAGAATGCAAGCTCATTTCAGTTTGACCTGCCCTCCATTTCTGACCCACGCAGACTAACGTGTGGTTCCAAGGTCCAGGAATCCAGGGAGATTAGATCATTGTGAGCCTTCTTCTCTCTCCAAATTTTGATTGTATTATTTACATATTTCTGAGGAAACATTTTGTATCATTTCTTCTTTTTTTTCCTTTTGTATAATTTCACAGACCATCTTATCAAATCAAGTCAGTAATAATATTCCATTACACACACACACACACACACACCATAATTGTGTTTATCTTTTTTCCCCCTTCCATCCTTCCTCCCTCCTCAGTCCCTCCTCCTCTGTCCCTCCTCTAATATCCTGTTCCTCCCCTCTCTCTACTCCCACTCCTATCCCAGCCTTCTTGTAATCTTCACAGTCTTATCTTTTGGTGTGAAAACAACTTTTCTCTTTGTTTTCCTTTATAATACTGGTGTCATTAAGTATTTGTCATTATAGGTTTAACTAACTTTACAAAGTATACTATACTCTAGTTTCGTCCATGATTTGTAGTGCTTAGGAAATTCAACATTGATTTTATTGATGAATAATATTCCATTGTAAGAACGTACAAGAGTTTGTGTATGTATTCCTCTATAATCAAAGTTTTGGGTTTATTAATCTTTTTCCTATCATGGAAAGTCCTACAATAAGCATAAGTGTGCATGTCTGTTCAAGTGTTCTTAATTTCATTAGGGTATATATATTCCCAGTAAAAGGATAGTAGGATCAAATGATAACTGTATGGGCATTTGTTTAAAGATGTGTCATGCTGATTTCCATAGTTGTTGTTCAAGTCTACAATTGTGCCTGAAATGGATGAGTGCTCCAATATCTCCACATCCTCTCCAGAACTTATTATTTTCTATTTTGTTTATTCAAATGTTGTTACAAGAGTTGACAAAGGGTGGTAGTACATTGTATTTAATTTACATTTCTATTATTGCTTATGAACATGAATATTTTTTAAAATGGCTTTTGACAATCTAAATGTCATTGTAAAAAATGTGTACTTGTGTCTTGTGTCCATTGTTTACTAGATTATTTATGTTTTTTTTACAATGTTATAATTGTCCGTAGATTTCTAAAAATTAGTCCTTTATCTAATGTTTCATTACTAAACAGTTTTTCCTAACTTGTGGAGTCTCTTTTAGCTTTTTAGATGAAGTCTTTTGGTGTGCATACATGTCATATATTTAGAAGATCTCAGTCATTTATTTTATCTTCATTAGGTGGGTATTTTTCATTGTGTTTATACCTTGTATTATGGCCCTTAAGTTTGTTCCTATATTTTTGTTGATGGGCCTTATGTTTCTGGGGTTTATACTTAGGTCTTTGATTTTGGTTTTACTTTTTGTATATGGTGTGAAAAATGGGTCCTGCTTCATTCTTTTGCAAGTAATGATCCACTTTTTCCAGAACTGTTTATTTAAAAGGCTATAACTTCCACTGTAGATATGCTTTAATCCTTAATCAAAAATTAAGTGTCTGTAGGTATTTGATTGAATTTCTGGATTCTCAATTCCAATGCACTGGTCTTCATATCTGCCAGTAACAGACTATGTTGATTACTATGGTTATATAACAGGTTTTAAAATCTGTGAGAAAAAGGCCTCCTATTTTGTTTTTATTTTTTAATCTTGTTTTATTTATCCTAGGTTTCTTTTCTTTCTGTGTGATTCATTTTTCCATCTCTTTAAAGATCTTTGGTCACATTTGAAACATAATTACATTGAATTTGTAAAATGTTTTTACTAGTATTGACATTTACACTATGCTTAGTCCACCTATCCAAAAGCACGATAGCTTGTTCCATTTGTGTAAGTATCTTTTAGTTTTTTAAAGAGGGATTTTGTAGTTTCTCTTGTATATGTCTTTTGTTTCTCTGCTAATACTATGTATTCCTTAAATTTTATTTTCTCTATATAACGTTTACTCTTAAAAGAAATTTAAAAAATATATCCTAGTTTTAACTTTAGGTATAGATATTAAGCTATAATTTATTTGCTACCCATTATTTCTCACTTTTTAAATTAGATTAAGTAAATAATGCTCTTAAATTTCCACAGGAAGATTGTACATGTTTATTTTTTAATTATGTATATGTTATAATAATTTTGTCACATTTTCTTCACTTCATTGACATATCCTCTTGACATTTATTGTTGTAAAAAAATAAATCTCAATCAATCCCTGTTGGCCTTCTCTCACCCACCTTGTCCCTGAATTTGTATTGATTGTTATTCTCTTTTTCCTGGGTTGGTCAACATCACCACCTTTCCCCCTCCTCCCCCTCTTTAATGTCCCTTACCCTGGAGCCATCAGTCCTGTAATTTTCGCCTGCAACCTCTCTGTCCAGTCTATCTTGTCTAGATAGACCTGTAGAGGTAGCAATATGTACAAGAAAGGTCTCCTAAAATGGAGCAACTTAAGCAAATAAAACAACGATAACAACAGCAAGAAACCCCCTCAATGTACTATACAATATGTAACAGAATAATAAAAATAATAGCAATATAAGAACCTGTATAAAGTTCAAGGTCTGTAGTTGACCTCCTAGAGTGACCCCCAGATCATTCAGATGGGGTGCCAATACCCTGGCCCCAAAGTATATCCTTGGCACTCCATCAGTGATTCTATGCTCTGTTGCACACTCTTAGTGCTTTGCATTGGTGTGATTGTGTCCGACAGGGTATAATCTTGACCCTGCTTCTTCTTCCTGGCTCCGATAAGCCTTGGGTCTGTGAGGGTAGCTGTATTTCTTAATGGGGCGCGCCGTGCAGTCCTCTTTGTGCAGTAGCTATTCTGAGTGGGATTATTGTCCTGAAGGCTCAGTGGGTCAGGATGCACGTCATTCTCTCTTCCTCCCCTTTCATTTGTTCACTAATGTAACAGAGAAAAAATACTGAAACACAAATGGAGAGTGAGCATGATAGTGGGACAAGAGGGAAGCAAATGGAAATAGAGGAAGGAACTGGTGGATAATGAACATTTATAGAGGTTCAAACACAGGTATGTACATAGGGGCATATATTTATAAGTGAGGAGGGGGAAAGAGATTAATGTGTATACTTATAGGGTTAGTAGTAGGACAACAGATGGGCATTGAACCTCCACTCAAGTATCTTCTCGGGTCAAGAACACTTTGTTCTATTAAATTGGCATTCCAAGATGCTCACCTTCCCGACACAATCACTGAAGACAAATGTGTGCATAAGCAAAGGTGGTGAAGAAAGCTGATTGTGCCCGGCTATCAAAAGATGGAGTGTCTAGGGACTTAAAGCCTTGAAAGTAAACAAGCAGCTATCTAGCTCAGAAGCAACAAAGCCCACATGGAAGAAGCACACTAGTTTGTGGAATCACGAGGTGTCAAAGGGATGAGGTATCAGGCTTCAAGAACTCAAAAGCACAACATTGCATGCTCACTTTCCTGATATGATCCCTGAGGACAAAGGTGTGCATAAGCAAATGTGGTGAAGAAAGCTGATGGTGCCCCGCTACCAAAAGATATAGCATCTGGGGACTTAAAGGCTTGAATAAACAAGCAGCCATTCAGCTCAGAAGCAATAAAGCCCACACTGAAGAAGCACACCAGCCTGTGTGATCATGAGGTAGTGAAGGAATCCAGTGTCAGGCATCAATGAGCTAAAAGTATATTATTATTAAGAAGGGGTAGTGCAGATTGGGGACCCAAAGCCCATCAACAGGTGAGGTGACATCATTTTGCAGAGGGGTTACAAGGAGGAGATGAGTCAGTTAAGATACAGGGTAGGAGCTATGAAATATGCAATCTTCCTCTAGTTCCCATGCTGCCTCCCACCCACTATCATGACCCCAATTCTACCACATAAATCCAGCTAGACCAGGAGATGTACAGTGAAGTTGGAAACATGGGAAACTTCAGATAGATGATCCATCAAGACTAGTAATAGGAGTGGTAATACCAGGGGGGTGGAGGGATGGAGGGATGGAGGAATAGAAAGGGTGAACCAACTTCAGGGATCTACATGTAGACTCCTCTCTGGGGCACGGACAATAGGGAAGTGAGTGTTGGGACACATTGTACAGTGTACAGGATGAAAAAATAATTTGTAAATTACTAAGAGTTCAAGGGGAAGGGGGGAGGAAGGGTAATATAGGGAGCTGATAATGGGGGCCTGGAGGGAGGGAGAATGTTTTGAGAGTGATGATGGCAATGGTGTGTAAAAGTGGCCCGCATACAACTGATGTTGTTAGGGATTGTGATGGGAGTTGTATGGGCCCCCCCAATAAAATGATTCATTAAAAAAAAGGG
>PVJH01003005.1:0-152912 GCA_004026705.1 Nesogale talazaci | reverse complement strand
ACCAACATTAAAACATTCTCACATATGGTTAAAGAATAATTCAATAAAAGGGGAAGAAAGCAGTCCTTGTTTTAGAAAGTGTTGCTGGAAACAGTCCCATGGGTTTCATAATTAACCTCACATAGGATATATCATAGTTGAATTTACAAATAAAGGTTTATTTTCATACCATAGACCTGGCCAGCATCCTGGTTCTCCTACTTACTAACTGCAGTACCTTAGACAGTTATTTAATCTTTCTAAACATTAGTTTTTTCATATATAAAATGAAAATGAGAGTACCTAACAAATAGGGTCAATTATTGATTACATATTCTTACATATCATTTTGTTTTATGGACATGTGAAGACTTACAGCATAGAAGGAAAACTTCAAGCTCAATTTAGCAAGAAAGGAAAGAGGCAGGTTGGAATGAACCAGAACTTACCTACGCTTTGATTTAAATGTGTTACCTTCAACCCAACGCAGCCCAGTGTGAAAGAGTGGAACTACTCTCTTGAGTTGCCAGGGCTGTGCTGCTCAGAACAACATCACCAGGGTGCCTAAGTCTCGGTTAGGAAGAGCTTATATTGGATGGGAAACTACGTTCTTGAAAATAAAATAGACATGTCTGCAAGTCTCACAATAATTTAGGGAGTAAACATAAACTCCCTGATTTCTCACTTCCGTAACCTAACATCTGTCTCTGGGGTTCACCTAATTTGGTGGGTTAGGCTTTGAATGGAGTTAGCTCTTCCAGCACCTCTAGGACAGATAAAGACCATTAATACTTCCCTGAAGGACAGCAAAGTGCATGCAGCTAAATGCAGAACTTTTATTTTTTTTCTAGTCTTATTGGCTAGAAAGGTAAGGTCTGTCTCAACATGAAAAACCTTGAATACTTAGTAAAGTTAAAAATAGTTCTCTCTAATGAAGAGTAAATTCTTAACCTACTTGATTTGTTAGTTTAGTGAATGTTTATAATAAATTCAGTAAGGCAAATCATTGGAATTTCTGACACCAAAACCAATCATAACAAACAAAACAGAAAGTAAAAAAAGTACATAATCTAGTTTCCAATTTTGCTACTATCATGGGTAATGTATACTACTTTACTTTGAATGAACATAAAAAATATTTGCAAGGCACCTCTACATTCTTTGGCAAATAAAGTAATATAAAAATAAATAAACATGGAAGTAGGGAATTAAATTATAAGGAATTGAGGTTAAATAATGCAGTCCCTGCATTAAAAATACTGTCTGAAAAGGTTGTTCACACCTTGTCCAACGTTTCATGATCTGAAAGTGCTCTTAAGCTGCTATGGCAGTCACTGTAAAATGGGCTTAGAGCTTAGAGCTTTGAAACACTATTGTTCCGTTCCACTGTGGAGGAAGGGGCGGGGGTGGGGGTGGGGATGTGAAAAAGAAAGTGCTTAGCATCTCCCATCTCACTGCTCTTTCCCTGCAGGCTGGTCTGACTAGACTAGCAACTTCCTTGATTAAAAAAAAAAAAAAAAAAAGATATACTGGCTGTTTTCTGTTTGCTAATGTTTTTACTTTTGTTTTTGTTTGAACTTTTTATCTGATTTAGGTTAAAGTTTATAGGGAAAACTAGTTTCCCAGTCATATACCTTTTGTTTTATGGCACTGTTTGTAATCCCCACAATACAACCTCGGTTCTACTCACTTCCTTCTCTTGTTTCCGGTTTCCATTCTCCTCCCCTGCTCACTCTTTCTGCCCTTGGAAGTTTAACCATGGACACTTGCTGCCCAGCTGATCTGGATAGGTCTAAGTGTGGCCCTCCCTGGTGTTACTGTCCACCTACAGAGCTGTCATTTTGCTGAAAGTTGAGTGAGTGCAGTTCCCCACATGCAAGGTGATGCGGGCCCATAGTCCTGGGAGGTCCACTAGTCTGTATCAGACCAGTAAGCCTGGCCTTTTTATCACATGAATCAGTTTTGTATTGGTTCAAGTGAAATGATATGTTAAATATTAGTGGGCTAAAGAAAATATATTGGGTTTTTTGGGGTTTTTTTTTGGGGGGGGTGGGAATCACTGCCCCCTGGTGGTGGGAGTAGGAGGCCCAGCCTTGCTGCTGGATTTGAACCTCCATCCCAGTGGGCCGCAGTCCTACGCACAACCACTACGCCACCGGGGCTTAGCCCTAAGAAAGTATATTGTTAAAATCCCAAAAATACGTATTTAAAGGCTAAACTTGAGACTTAAAAATAGTCACTGCGGCTGAGCCCCGGTGGCGTAGTGGTTGTGCGCGGGACTGCGGCCCACTGGGACGGAGGTTCGATTCCAGCTCCACGGAGCAAAGGCTGGGCCTCCTACTCCCACCACCTGAGGGCAGTGATGCCCCCCCAAAAACAAAAAAAAAATAATCACAGCATCTGCCTGACAAAGGATTATATTCATAATATATACAATATTCAACTATATTGTAATGACAAAGATAAATATTTTAATGTGAAATTTAATTAGCTACTTCACAAAAGAGACATAATTAATAAATGCAATGAAATATCCTCTAGTTGTCAGTTGAAAATCCATATTTATATATCTCTTTACATCTAGTCTTTTTCATTCCTTAAAACTTTATTGCACATTTTTATCCCACCCTACTCAGGACTGTCTACTGTGATCCAGTTCGCAGTGCTTAGTAGAGGTACCCCAATATCTAGATCTTTTGGCCCCCGGATCATGAAATCTGATTTTGGACACATGGTTTCTGTGGGTCTCAGATTTCATTCAGCTCCCCTTTAAAATGATTTATTGAGTTGCATCACCCAAAGATTTACTTATTGAAATTGGAGGGGAGGGAAAATTACTTTTTCTTTTAAAAAGGATACGATTCTAAAAAATGTATGGGCTCTTAAAGTTATCTAAACAGAAAAATTAATTATGTGGGGATATTCAAATTTTTAACTTTACCACATAAAGCATTTGAATTCTGGGTCTGTAGAATGAGTCCAAGGAGCTGATAAAAGAGTGCCAACAAGGAGTTATTTGGAAAGAAACTCCTGAAACTTGCTTGGCCTATAGAAGGGTGAAAACAAGAAACTGCCCTCTCCTATGTAGCATGATTTTTCCAAGAGGGAGAACATAGGCTTATCTGAATTATGGTTTCTTGTACCTCTACCTTGATTTTACTGAGCTACTATATATATATACACATATATACACATATATGTACACATATATATACATATATATACATATGTATGACACTACAAGTGACTAATTCTTCTTAAAAACAATGCCCCTTGATAACATGTATTTTTAAAATTAGTAATATTTCTAAAATTTTTCAAAATAGCATGTAAATTGGAATATTTCTAAAACTTTACAAGAGTTGTGTAAAATATTGTAAGCAAGCCTCTTGTGCTTAAAACATCAGTGTCATATATGACTCTAAAAATGTTGAAATAGCCTAATAGTCTTTATTAAGTAAAGAATAAAATGTCTTAATGTATTTTTAAATATACCAACATTTTGAATAATTTATACCATTAAAAGGATTTAAGATTATTTATTCTTTAAAACTTAGCACTTTACCATTTCTAATACATAGTGATGACACATGTCACACTTTAAATTTCTCTTCTGAAAGGTAAATTTTCCCTTTCTAGTTCATTTTTCAAATATTCAGAAATTTAAAATCTTAAGATACCAATGGACCATTGGGATTTTTTTTGTCTTTTTATATTGAAATATGAGACTAAAAGAAAGAGAACTCAAATATGATAAAGACAGTATCAAATATTTCAAATTTATAAACTTAAATTGGGAGTCAACTATAGACACTTCTATGTATAAAAAAACTATTACCTAAGATAAGTTATTAACCATACTTAAAATTTTTAAGATATAAAAATATTAGCTTGAAGACAATAGCTTTCTTAGAAACATTTTGAGGCTCATAGTGAACTCCAGATATAGAGAATTAAGTGGTTCTGTGGACACCAGTGAGAAGTGTGTTGAAGATGGAGGTCAGCCTTTGAAAGAAGACCTCTGTGACCTGTGTAAATCGGAGTCCACAAACACTTCCAGCAAGGCCGGGTCAGCCTAGGGTCATGGCTTCTGGCTCCTGGGACCACTGTTTGACCAGAGGAGTGTGCTCACCGCGTTAATCTCTCGTCCTTCAGTTCCAGGTCTGCTACTGTGATGAACTGATCCAGCTTGAATTTAGTGTCAATAATTTCTGCATCCCGAGGGGAATACGTCCCACCTTCTTTCTGTTTCTGTCGAATCCTAAAACGAGTACAGAAATCCATAAAGGCAATATAATAGAAAGCATATGAAATCAGATTTAGTGGTTTACTTCTTTCTTCTTTTTCTATCTTTCCTTCCCCTCTTTCCTTGCTCCCTTTTCTCTCCCCTCCCTCCTTCTCTTCATACCTTCTTAAGTCCCGCCATCTCTTCTATCCTCCTCATTCTCATTTGACTAAAGACATTCCACAATTTAAAGGCTGTGGGAGTCAGGGGTGCCAACATCCATCTGCAGAATACCCAGTTCGATTAAGTCACTGGCAGATTCCTTCAAGCCACAGACAAGGACTGAAACAGCTTTACTATCAGAAGATTATGGTAAAATTGATAATGGCAGGTCAATTTGACATTTGATTAGTTGACCGCCACCTAGACCAAACCTGGATTTGATCTAGATTGGAGTATTTTTTACTTATTCCTGGCTTTTTAAATATTGACGGTCGACTTTTCTTTCTTACTCTGTATTTACATCGTCAGTTGTATTTTTATATCATTATTTTACTCTTGCCATTTTATCTTGGTTTTGCTTTTTATTGTTACTTCTGTGTTTGCCCGTTTGTGAAGCACAAAAGGAGTAGCTATATGGATATGATAACTGATGCAATGGTTTATCAGGGATGTGAGATGGGGCAGAGAGAGGGAAGGTAAAGGAACTTGGGGTGCAAACAAAGAATCAGGGAGGGGGAAATAAGCATTGGAACTGATTGTGCTTAAGTGTGCGCAACTCATTTTAACACCGATTTAACCCTGGAGGTGTATGATTTGTGAATACTATGTCAAGAAAACCACTCATACAAAACGATATTCCATTAGTCTTTGATGTCTGTAAATGTTTCAAATTTATGGTTCCTCAACTTCTTTTTCTGGCTCTAATTCTTTATTCTATTTATGTTCCACATGTTATGTTGCAGAGGTTACAAATTTTATAAAAATTAGTTGATCACAAAAAAATTAGTTAGTCAAATTCTAAGAAATACAGGCAAATACTACAAGCTTGTTTTCCCTCTTTCTTAGGTTTTCTCACTAATTGTCACAAAGTAAGAATATGCCAAAATGGAAACAGCTCAGTCCTCATGGCACTCTCGGTTAAGTGTTGAACAGTTAGCTGCCAAGTTCAAAGTAAAGACCCACCAGTCTGTTTTGTGGGAGTAACTTGGGGCTATCTACTCTAGTCAAGATTTAGAGCCTGGGAAAGGCTAAGTAGGGCTGCTAGTGAAAATCCAGTTGATGACAGAGGCTACTAATATGGAGAGAGAAACCTTGAGTCACACTGTTTAGATGTTCATCTTTGAACTCAGAGATCAACTGTTAGAATCCATTAGGTTCTCCACAGAATCAAGAAGTGGCAATCTGTTCCATAAAGATGCCACCCTTGGATATCATCTAGATTAGTGGTACTGCTCTAGTTGTTATGTGCTATTGAGTCAGCTCTGACCCACAGAGAACCCAGGCACAACCAAATGAAACAGTGCACTGTCCTGTGCCACCTCACAGTTGTCCCTATGCCTGAGACCATGGTGCAGCCAACCTGTCAATCCATCTTGTTTAAGGCCTTCCCCTCTTCCCCTGCCCTTCCACCTTGTCAAGCACAATGCCCACCAGGGCTGGTCCCTCCTGACAACAAATCCAAGTATGTTAGACATAGTCTTGCCATCCTTGCCTTTAAGGAGCACTCTGGCCATACTTCATCAAACACAAATCAGTTTGTCCATTCAGCAATCCATATACTTTCAGTATTCTTCCCCAGCAGCACAATTAAATGCACTGGTTCTTCTTTGGTCTCCCCTATCCAATATCTAACTTTCACATGTGTAAGAGGCAATAGAGATACCATGGTTTGAGCCAGGCACACCTTAGTCCTCAGAGTAGCTGTCTTGCTCTTCAATGCTCCCAAGGTGTCTTGTGAAACAGATTACCTAAAGCAATATGTCATGCAATAGACTATGGCTTCCATGAGCATTGATTGTGGAGCCAAGCAAGACAAAATCTTTGACACCTTCAAACTTTTCTCCATTAATCATGACATTAACTATTGGTCCATTTGGGAGGCTCAATGGTTCTCACACTGCGGGTTACGACTACTTTGGGGGTTGAATGACCCTTTTCCAAGGGTTGCCCAATTCATAAAAGTAGCAAAATTACAGTTATGAAGTAGCAATGAAAATAATGTAGAGGTTGGGGACCAGCACCACGTGAAGACCTGTATGAAAGGGTGGTGGCATAAGGAAAGTGGAGAGTACTCGTAAGCATGTCGGTGTCCCTCAGCTTATGCTGCACTACTCTGTCCTGTGTGGTTGCTATCAGTGGGGATCAAGGGACTGGGTATGGATACCCTTGATGTCAGTTTGCTGTATTAACATCGATGCTAAAAAAATAAGATCTATTGGTGTCACACATCGTTTTTGTATGTAAATTTACATGCACCAAACAAAACCGAGCTAACAGCCACTCGTGGATTCCGACTCATGAGACCCTGTAGGGCAGCGTAGGATCGCCCATGTGGGTTTCTGAGCCTGTACGTTGCCTCGAAGTAACAAATCGCCTCTGTCTCTCGGGAGGGGCTGGTGGTTTCAATCTACTCACTTAGTGATTAGCTACCCAACTAGTCATCCCCCACTGTGTCCCCAGAACTCATGCAACAAGCTTAAAAATGTTTTTTTTTAAGTGTCTCCATGATTTTTTTCTAACAGCTTCATAAAGTGTTATTATTTTTATTTACATTTCTATTAGAAAAATGCAGGTTAAAATATATCATGTGACTAGCAAATAATAGAGCCGAAAACTAAATCAAAACATTTCCATTTTAAAGGCATTAAAAATGTTTTGCCTGCTGATTTTGTAAAATATGTTATCTAAATTAGACACAATATCAAGAATGGATTTAATGCATGAAACAGTAGTGGCCAAATACCAGATGATATGTAAGATATGACCAAAATCATCAGGCATGAATAGAGCAATGGATCATTAAAAAGACAGTGAAGAAGGAATGATCAAAGAGATGGGTGTTCGAAGACGCTGAAATTTGTTCTACTGCATAGAGAAGCTAAAGCAACCAGAAGAAAGAAAGATTAAGTAGAAGAGCTGAACAGAAAATATCCAAGGGCAGCTTAAGGTGACAAAGTAGTGTATTATAATGGAACACGCAAGGACCTGAACATAGAAAACCAAAAGAAAAGGCATGCTAGGCCTGTCTCAATATTGGAAGAATTAAAAATTTAATTCGTTAATTAAGTCTTGAGTTTAAAATCCTGAAGGATGCCAATGGCAAAACATTGAACAATACAGGAAAGAAAAAAGAAGAAGGAGAAACTACAAAGAGTTACTGTATCAGAAATATCTGACCAACTTCACATCATTAATCATTTCATGACCCTCAAATGAAGGATTCATCTTCTGGTGCTGCTTCAGATGACATGCTGCTGCTGTTCATAAGGTTTCACTGCTCCATTTTATCCAAAGTTGAGTGCCAGGACCCTTTTCTCAGTCTCTCCCTGTCTGAAAGGTGTGCTGCACCCTGTGCTCCACAGATAGCCTGACCCATATTTGAAACACAGCCAGACAGCTTCCCGCACAAGACACCACCAACATATGCCAAACTGGTGATTTATTTTTTTAAAGGAATAAAGTAAAAGGATTTGATGTGTTTTTGAGGAAAAGGAGGAAAAGGCATATTCAAGGTGACCGGATCAAGAGCAATATATAATAAAAATATGATCAGGAATGCTTAAGTAATAAAGCATAGCCCTATATGGCTGGAGAGAAGTTTGCAGAAATGCCACGCAGAGTAGAGGGGCCACTTTCTGTCTGCATAAGAGTTTATATAAAGGATATGAGAAGTTAGAGAATATTTTAGATGAAGGAAAAATATGAATATGGCTAACGCATGCTGCTTTGGGACAAGGCCTAAATCTTATACAGACAAAATAATTTGAAGCATCTAAATTAATGACTTTCTCTCCTATTCTGGCTTAGTTTTATAATAGGGCATAGGAAACAAGGGTAATGCATACGCACAATCTTTCAAATTAACCATCGAAATGATAATCTAAAAACTTCAAGGTGAAACAGATGATATATTTCATTCAGAATACAGGATGGCACTCCTCAGTACCACAGAGCCTATTGAGTTATTGCAGAGCATGGCTGCTCTACAAAGGTAAAAGTCATTTAATTTGGCACTCGATCTTGTGAAGTTGGATTTTTGGGTCTTAACTAATATTTCCCTAAAGGCACTATCATCAACAGGGGGACTTAAGAGGCTGTTGCTGAGAATCAGAATCAAACCTAACCCGCAAATCTTAATACAGACATATTGGTAATCTGAACTTGAGAAGACCCATCAGAGAAGAAAGTTAGACATGTTTTAAGTGTTTTCCTTGAGCAAACTTATCTCTTCTGCACAAAAATTAAGATTTTAATGTGACTAAAACATTGAAATTAGGGCTGAGCCCCAGTGGCATAGTGGTTGAGTGCAGGACTGTGACCCACTGGCTTGGCAGTTCAAATCCAGCAGCAGCTCTCCAGGAGCAAGGCTGGGCCTCCTATTCCCACCAGAGGGCAGTGATGCCCACCCCCCAAAATATATTGAAATTAAATGTATAAGTGTTATGCTATTCATAGAACGTGTAGCAGACTATCACCTCTGTTTTTGGTCATTTATTGTCTCTCTGCTTCAAATCTACCTTTACTTGTCCTCCTTTCTGACATTTTTTTTTTGGGGGGGTGGGGGCATCACTGCCTCTGATGGTCGTGGGCGCTACCCAGTGCTGCTCCTGAGAACCGCCGCTGGCTTTGAACTGCTAAGCCCGCGCCGCAGTCCCGCACTCAACCACTTATGCCACCAGGGCTCCGCCCCCTTTCTGACATTTGAACTGTAATTTATAACATTAATTTTGTCTAGTAGTCAACTGTGAATAATTCTTACAAGGGCACTAGAGGGGCATCGTAAGACAATAGGGGCAGCGCAGTGCTTCCATTGAAGGAGCCCTGGCGACGTCGTGGTTATGTGCTGAGCTGCTAACTGCAAGGTCCACAGGTCAAAACCACCACCAGCTGTGAGAGAAAGTATGAGTAGTGAGTTTGGTTTTTTGGAACTTCCGATCCAGCATTCTTCTTCTTTATGAGAGCACAGCATGCCACAGGAGTGAACCCGACTGGCCTCGCACAAGTATCCATTCTCTTCCGACTCTATGATCCCAAGCATACCATACCAGCTCCAGCCTGTGCAGTCTTTTTTGGGTTGTGTTGTGTTGCGTGCCATAGAGTAATTTGAGAATAGACAAGAACTGTTCCATGGGGGTTTCCAGGCCTGCAAGTTTGACAGGAGTAGCTTGTCGCGTTTTCTTTCCCATAGCATAGTTGGTGGGCTCGAAATGCTGGCTTCTCAGCTAGCAGCCGGAAGTGTGAAAGCAGTACCCCCATCTTCTAGTCTTCTGTCAGAGTTGTTTACCCACAGGCAGGCGTATTTTCCTGCAATAGCCATCCTACATCAACCTTGGGGGTGGGACTCTTTAAAATTTCTATTTCTTAGTATTCCTTCTCCCTCTCTCAGTCTTCAGCGGTTGTGCTTTGTTCTGTTTCCTACTTCTCAAACGCTTTGAGTTCTCTTTTAACTTCTTTGGTAGCTCATTGTTTAGTCGAGTTAACATTTCTATATTTTACACTTTGTGTATTCAAAACCATGTGGTTTCTGACTCCTGATAGTACCCTGACTGATAGAATTCCCACTGAGCATTCTAGACAGATCAACATTAATAGTTCTTACCTGGCAAATGCAAAAATGGCTGTTCCAAGAAGAATTATTGAAAGGATACACAAAGTGACTGAAAGAATGATTTCGACAGTTCTTTCTGAAAGTCCTTCACCTGGAACAGAAGGCAAAAAAACACTTGCATTAAATATTATTATGGAATATTACCTAGAAGCTGAAGATACAGAAAGGAATTTTCTTGGCATGTTGCATAAGAGTGCTAATAAAATACATCCATGAGCTTGTTCCTTTTCTTCTCCAAGGTTTCTTAACTTTGGTTCTGAATCTTTGACTTTCTTATTTTCTTTTTATGCCTGATTGCATCGGGGGGGGGGGGAACACGTTCTCTTATAGATCTACTTACAATGTCTACAAGAATGCTACATAATTCAAATTGTCTACCAGAGAGGGTATCTTTATTTTAAAATCTTTTCAGGAAGTCCCTCATTGAGACGGATTCATAAAATATTTGCAGTGATTCCACTGAACACCAGTCAGGACTGGGCAGGGTTTGCTCTGTCGTACCCATGATGGGTAGAAGTCAGACCGACTCTTTGGCCCATCACTATGATAATAATTTCAGGACCAAAAAAAATGAGTATATAAATAAAATAAATATAGAAAAAATGTAGTAGTTGAAAGAATGGTGCAATATGTGACAAAACAAAGTGCCTATTGACTAAATTATTTGCCATTCACAATTTTCCACAACTCTGAATCAGAAACTGACAGTGCACACCACAACTCCCCATAGAGAAGGCCAGTACTAATTTGCCCCTTCTTTTCTCTGGATGTGTGCTGCACTCCGCCAGGCAAAAAACCACAACCAGCTGAAGTGATTGCTGAGGGCAAAGGTAATACAGAATGGACAGTAGAAGAAGGTAGTTCTGCCTACCAATTATGACCACGTGATCAATCGCAGAAGCGAGGCTTGTGATTATTCATGTATTTTCTGTTTATGAGCTTATTGAATCTTTTCTTTGCTTATGTATGATATATCAGCTACAATTGGATTCAGTGTGTTCTCATTTGTATGCATGATAGATGTTTGATGTTAAGAATAAATTTGATTTCATCGATGTCTGAAAATTTTATATGGGTAAAGAATTGTGTACAGGTGCCATGTTAGCAAGGGGTGGCTTATGATGGGCAGGTTTTTTATGCCAACATGGCCACAGAAGATTGGTGGGTCTGTTGTGACGGCACAACCAATGAATACAATTCAAGGATGAATTGAAGGGCAGAGATAGAAAGGGCTCAGTGAGTCCCACCCTCTCTCTTGCTTTCGGATCTTCAGACCAGAGAGCTGCCTTGTTCGTCCTGTGCCTTGATCTCCAACCAACACTACCCGTGGGACACCTAATCGTGGACTGTGGAGCTGTGAGTTGAGGTTCCTTCAAGCCCTATTTTGCCACACTCCTAGGACATACATCTCTTGAGCTGGGCACTGTTGGACTCTGTCATCTGGTTGACTGTTGGTGACCTGCTTTGTTGTTTGGTGCCTGTGACCAAATAGCCTGAATTGCTCTACAGAGGACTACTCAGGGGCCCTCAAGACTCGAAGGACTGCCAGCCTTCGAGCTGTCTGACACAAGTGAGTTGCACCGAGCAATTTGTACTGCTTTATAGATTACTTAACTCTTTCTTTCTTATCTTATATACTCTTCTTTCTATATAAATATATAAAGAGAATTACTAGGGTCCTGGTTTTATTTCTCTAGAGAACCCTGCCTAACACATGTGCTTACCAAACTTTAGCAACTATGAAGAAGTCTCTGCTGTCCTCCGTGGTACACCTCAGTGGATTCTGAATCATAAGTAATTCTCAGAGCTTTTTTAGTCCCCTATAATCTCCAGTTACATTTACATTCTAACACAGCATATGACTCATTAAGTATGTTACATTGTGTTTTCTACCCTGGCACATGTAAGAGGCTTGTTTTCTGCCTTTACTAAGGTCTGCTTGGGAAATGAAGTGTGACGATGAAGGACCCATCATCTTTATCAGTCCTACTGAAACACTGCCCCAAGGCACTCCATGGAAAGAAATGTTTTCACAGACCACAGCAGGATTTTTCTTCAGATCAAATGACCATTTCAAAGCATTATCCAAGTAAAATGAGGAAATGACATAGAATATATTAATAAACAATATGTCATCCTTTCGGTACGTGTATTACAAAAGCAGCACTAGAAAAGGACAGCATGTGTCCTGACTGTCAAGCACACTTGCTGATTCACGGCTGAGCCAAATGCCGCCTTGTCTCCAAACCCTTTCACAGAACATGGAGCCCTTTGATTTGAGCCTATAAACATGATTCTAACGTGAAGTGATTCCAGTCATTTCCTGACAAAACTTAAAATCTGCTGGAAGGTCAATTCAAATTGATTTTTGTTTGCATAAGGAAATTGGCTACTGTGATTAAGCAAATCATTGTTATAAAGTACTAGTTTATTTGTTATGCATTATCTTCCTCATGAAATATTCATTACTCAAATTCAGCATGTAGGTCCTAATATGTAAGCAGCTTCTCCAAGGAGAAGCTTGAGTTAAATGAGATCTAAGCTCATAGTCCAGAGTTTGTCTGCTGATACAGGGAGAGAAACAGGTTAAGAGTGAACCAGACCTCTAGCCCTGGAGTCGAATGGGATATACTTGAATGAATACAATTCAAGGATGAATTGAAGGGCAGTGATAGAAAGGGCTCCACGAGTCCCGCCCTCTCTCTCTTGCTTTCGGATCTTGGGACCAGACAGCTGCTTTGTTCATCCTGTGCCTTGACCTCCAACCAACATTACCCGTGGGAAACAGGTTGAGTGAACCAGACCTCTAGCCCTGGAGTCGACTCTGACTCAGAGCAACTTCACAGGGCTTCGCTCTGTCTTGCTTTCTTACACAGTTTTTAAGGAGTGCTTACAGATAGTATTAACATCATAGTCCCCTTAAATCAAGTCTAATTGAACATTGATGTCATCATCATCTTCAATACATGTCTTTTCTTTTTAAACTCTTTGACACCAGTTTCCCTTCCATCCCGTCCTTCACTATCCTACCACCCCATGGGATAAAGCATGGATATGTGTGTGTATATATATATACATATATGTATACATACATATACATATATCTATATATACTCAATTCAGTTGTTCTTTCCCCTCAAGTGAGGTCACAGTCATCATTGCTATCTGGGAATCTTTTCCCATGCCCTCAGTGAATCGTTACTCCTATTGCTATTTCGAAGGGGCTTATCTAGCTTACATGGGGGTTTCTGAAGCTTGATAAATCTTCATAAGAGCAGTCATCCTTATCTTTCTCACGGGTATGAGCTCCCAACTTTATGATTAGGAGCTCAAGCTCTCCGACTGCCGCCAGCGCTCCCTATCAAGAGAAAGGCGCTACAATTATACCAGAAAAGAAACAAAATCTTATAACAGAACTACAGAATATGAAGGTTTCTCTCATTTGGCCAAGAGGTAGTCACGGGGATATTCTAACAGTATAAAGCAGATGGATTAAAATTTCTCAACTTCATAATTCAAGAAATTTAGATCACAATATTCTAGCGAGATATCATTTTAATCCTAAGAATGGAAAACTTAAATGCTCTCTGTAATAGTATTTTCCAGCATGGAAGAATAAAGCACACCAATCTACCTTCTAAAAAAAAGGATTTGTGTAGTTTGACACATAAAAATAGAGTATGCTCATTTGTGAATGTTTCCCTCATGAAACGAAGAAGGCAAATCCAGAGAATAATGAGAAACAATATATAAAGCTGAGAGGAGGACACAATGTTGTCAGGGAAGAGGAAGTCTGAAAAAGAAGCAGAAACCTCACAAATGGTAATGAACATGAAAGCTGCATGGACACCTAACTGCTGGGCACTCAGCTTTCACGCATGGCGCTGTCAGCTTTGACAAGTTGCATAGTGACACGGCAATTCTGATCTCTTACCTACAAATCAGTTTTCTATACACAAAAGGTCATAGTATGAGGAGTGATGATGAATATATACACTAATATGTAAAAACATTTTTAAAAGTTGGCACATAATGTTAGCTATTGTGGCAGTCATGTGATTATGTTAATTTCATGATTGAGATGTAGGGATGGAGTCTAGCCTGTTAATCTGGAGATAGCCATTGAGTAGTGAATGAGGCCTCTCTGTGGGCATAGCTTTCTCCTGAGACTTCTGGGAAATCCCCCGATATTTTCCTCGTGGAGATGAGAAGCTATCTTCTCCAGTTGTTGGGAGTTAGTCTCAGACAGGATGAATCAGGGACAAGACAAGATGGCAGAGTCCAAGAAGCTGGAGGAGCTCGCAGAGAGACCACACGACTTTGCCCTGATGGAGCCAGACCTCTGAAGCTGGGGTGGCCACATGGAGACCTCTGCCAGCGATGAGTTGCTTCTGCTGTTGGTGGACCCTGAGCCCTGGAAGCAAGGAGGCATGTGGAGACCCCTGCCAGCACCAGGATTCTGCACTCACTGACCTGTGACTTTCTGAGTTGGAAGGAGACTTTATAGACTGATTTTGGGGATATGGGTTAATATCGGACTTATGACTTTGAACTGGACTGGGCTGGGATGTTTTCTCAATGTCCTGTTCCACTTGTATATAAACCTTTTCCTTATATCCATATGTGTGTCTATGAAATTTGTTTCTCTAGTCTACCCGGACTAATACAGCTATCTTGATTAATAAGCAATATATTAATTAATCCATTTATCTGATTTAATTTCCCAGTGAGTTTCCCAGTAAGATAGGTATTAAGAAATATGATTTCATAATAAAATGCCTTAAATAACTACCCCAAATCAAAATAATCAAACCAAATGAATCAGACTCGCAGTAATCTAGAGAATTGGGTTTCTGAGACTGCAAATTCTTAGGAGAGTAGACAGTCTCAACTTTCTCCCAAGGGGCAGGCGGTATGTTTGAATGGCCAATGTTACAGTTGGCGGCCATCGCTCAGCCCTCTGCATCATCAGGGCACTCAGATTTGATATGTCATAACACTGAGAGAAAACGTCTACATGCAAAGCCTGTAGGAGTCCTTCCCACCCTGCCTCCACCTCCATAAAACAACAAAACCTTCCTCTCATCCTCTGATGCCTTTGGGAAAGTAATCCCTTCACTGAAAACTGGGTATCAACTCCCTATTTTTGTTTCTCAGTGAGCATATTGGAACTTTTCATTGTTGGCACAGTAATGAAGTGAGAAGTGTTTTGACAAATGAGAACAGTCACAGAGCGCCTTTGCTGTGGGGTTTAAGTTTTCATCTTGTTCCGATTTAATGAAATCCTGTAAGGTCCAGAAAGGGATGCCCGCTTCTTAAATGACAGCACTCTCTCTAATTGAAGCTCATCTTCAAAACAGACCCTACAAGCAGCTTCCATAAACTGATGTACCTTAGAAAGATTGTTCAAGATGTACTTTAAGAGAGATAATTGAGAGTTTTGTTAATAAAAATGCTAATGAATAATTCTCAATGAAAACAGAATCAAATCAATTATAAGTGCTTGTAAACTGACATGTCACCCCCCACACACACATTTATTCCTCTAGGCAGAAAGCCGATCCTCAACGGACACCACTCGATCTTTCTTAGCCGTCAGGATTCTGGGTGGCTCCACTTACTTGTATGCCTATTAGGCCTCTATCAACATTTAAAACTATCGGTTTATCGGGCAACGGTGATTTTCCCCTTCCATGCTCCCTTACCCTCAGCCCTAATTTTAACTTCTGAATTTTACTATTATTAGCAGGTACAACTATCAAAATGATCTTCCTTGGAAGGATGTTCTCTACAAGGCCTTGGAAATCATCAGACAAAAGGTTTTAACTCCTAAAATGTTTATGGGTATGCAACTGTGCTTGGAGCTCATTGCCTAGGGAGTCCTGAATGCCAGAGAAGAAATGTTCATCCACTTACGGTGTGATGACCTAGATGAGACCTAGACTTCTCTCATTGAAGTCTGGAATCAAATAAGACACATATGTCTTCACCAGACCTTCTGGGAATTTGGGGGGCCACTGGCCTGTTGTCAATGCTACAACACATTCCAGTATATGACATAGTTAGGAGAACGCAGTACTTAAGCATCTTCTGCTATCTTCTAATTGACAAAAGGGATAGGAGGTCAAAATACTTTACTCCTTGCTTGCCTTTATTCTTGTCACCACTGATAAATTCTTGCCAGTGTTTTGTGTCTACGATATTTTCCTTGGAAAATATTATTTTCCAAGAAATCTTAGTCTTCTGTTAACATCAGATTAGGGACCAGAACCACTTCTGGAGGGCATCCTTTGGTACCTTGCCCATCAAAGTGAATTTGATCTCCACAGAGTCACAAAATCCAATATGCTGGTGCAAACCAAAGGTAATGAGAGACCTTGAGCAAGTCAAATCCATTTAATTCATAGAAAATGTGGGTATTTTCCTCATTGTTTAAGAACTGTTCTAATAGTGGTCTAATAGTGCAGATCAGTATATCCCCTTTCACCATAACTATGAGCTCAACCTTTGGTCATTTTCTCTATTGAGAATTGCCACTTCTTTACTAGGTATAAGGAACTATCTAGTAAAACTCCATATAGCCAATCTATAATAAGCATAACAGGGCAAAAACTAATTACAAAGCCTGTATCTATTAGCAGAAAGATTCTCCTTATGCGTCTGGTCTACAGATGATATGCTCAACTCAATAACTTTCTACCCACTCTGCCCCATAGTGAATGGATCACCGGTCCTTCCATCTCTTGCCTTGGGAAGATCTTGTATTCTGTTTACTGTTGCACATCACACACATACACACACACACACACACACACACACACACGAGTCCTGGTATTCCCAGGACACATGGCCATTAGTAACATGACAATCTGGAGGTGATTATGGCTTCAAAGATGGAGCCATGGAACTGTGTATTTCTCCTATATTGAAGAATTGATTGTTGTATTCTACTACTTTCATTGTGTGAAGAAGCATTCAAGAAGCAGCAAGAAGTTGCTTCGATAAAGGGAAGAATGAGGAATCTTGAACATTCTTCTCCAAACTTGTGTAAGACAATGCAGTACCCAGATTATCTTCTCCAGCCTCTTTGATTGCTCCTGCCCCTCTGTCCTCGATTCTTCTCCTATACCGTAGAAATCCCCAAATGTCTTCTCCATCAGTCTCGTTCCCTTGAATTGTCTGCAGTGCACTCGTTTTTCCTGTTGGTCACATTTCTTGCAAGGCTTCAATCACGACTCTGTGTGCATGATCCCTAATTTTACATACAGTTTCAACTTCATTTTGTTTGTTTTTGAAAACTCTCATAGAGAGAGATTTCTTACAATATCCTCTTATCACTTTTAAAATGCCAGACTAGACTCTTGCATTTCTGCTCAGGGTTGCCCCTCTACATCCCATGGCTTTCTATCTCTTGTCACTGAGGCAAGGATTATTTACTGCTAGGAGGATAACACATTAAGGAGAGAAACCAAGATTTATAGAATTGCCTAAAATTTTCATTCATGGCAAACTTAAATACAAGATAATAGTTCTTTAATTTTATCACACATTGCAGATTTTTTCTCACCCCCCAACCTTAACAAGAACAAAATCCCTGTGTTATGTGCTTGCAGAAATTGGCAGATTTTAATTTATTTGCATATCATTTGCTACAACTTCCTTAAAGTGTTAAGAGCCAAGCAATCACTTTGAGTGAAAAAATGCTCCTAATCCAAACTATGGTATATTTAACTGTCTCATATGCTTATGAAAGTCAGAAAATGACTAAGGAACCTGGAAGAAGAATTGATGCAGTTGAATTATGTTGTTGGTAAATAATATCGAATGTGCAAGGGACTGTGAGCAAGTCTATATATTTAGAAGCACAGTCAAACTTCATCTCATGTACTTTGGACGTATTCCCGGGAGGGACCAGTTCCTGGAGAAGGGGCTCAATTTGGTCAAGAATAAGTCGAAAGGAAGATCCTATTTGACATGGCAGGAAAAGAGGACTGAAGTAATGCACTCAGCTACCACAATGACTGTGAGAAGGGCGCCGATCTGGGCAGGATTGAGGTCTGTGTTACAGAGAGTTGTGAATCTGAATGGACTCAATAGAACTTAATGACAATATAACCAACGGGAAATTATGCTGTTGGCAGTAACATATTTATTGTGCTGTGTTGGAGACATCTACCAACAAAGAATACAGTACAAAATTTCTGATCAGCCATCTATAAAAAGATTAAATTACTAGGTAAAATTAAAGCAGTGATTTATGAAGCTAAAGGGATTATTCAAAGCAATTGATGCCATTCCTTCCTCCGCAGCCATCTTATGGCAAACTGTGCATGTCTCTCCTTCATTAAGATATAAAGTTCCTTGACAAAGTGAATACTTTGGAGGCTGATATTCTGAGCAATATTCCACAATGCAGCAAAAATTCCTGATTAAAAATGGTGAACAAATCTATCATCCTAAGCCAAAACTCTCCCTAAAATTTATAGTATCTCATTATATTCTATGAATTTGAGTAGCACATAGGTTTTTCCACATTCTCAAGATATTCTCTGAGATAGACTAGCCATGTGACTTCTTTTCAAAGGTATTGTAAATAAATAAAGAAGACACAATAACACAGTAGTTAAGCACACAGCTGCTAGCTAAACCTTGATAGTTTGAACTGTAAGGGATTACAACGGTGGCAGCCTATTCTGTTAAGGATTTACTGCCTGGGGAGCACTCTGAAGCAGTTCTAATCTGTCCTGTAGGGTCACTGTGAGCAGAATCAGCATAACAAGTATGGGTTTTGTTTTTAATAGATGAATAAATTATAGGTTTTGAGAACTTGATGCAGTAATGATAGAAAGAAGTGAGTCAACCAACAAAATCCTAGGGAAATTCTCCTATGTAAGATGTTTCTAAAATATTATAAGCTATATAAAAAGACACTCTAGAGGAGTCCTGGTGATGCTGTTTGGTAAGCAGTAAGCAACTAAATGCAAGGTCAGTAGTTCAAACCCACCAGCCACATCTTCGGAGGAAGATGAAGCTATGCGCTCGTAAAGATTTAGACTCAAAAAGCCTATGCAGGGTGTCACTAGAAATTAGAATGGACTCAATAGCAGTGAGTTTTTTTAAATAAAAAACTGAAAATATTACTAAATATTATACATAACGAAAGTTACTGCCATAGAATCGAGGCTGACCCATAGCAACCCTAAAGGACCACGTAGAAGTACCCTGTGAGTCTCAGAGATTGCAACTGTTTACAGAAATATCTTGGTCTGTATTCCTCTTGTGCAGCAGCTGGTGGCTTTAAGATCGGAACAGCTGCCAATCAATTGTGCAGTTACAGTCCAATACATAACCTCTACGCCACCAGGATTCCTCATCAAATATAAAGATATATATATTTCAGATAGAATTTTCACCTACCTTTAAAGTAGCTATCATCACCACAATTTCCAAATAAGAAAACATGGAGTAAATTACTTTCTCAACTGGCAAAACCAGAATCTGAATCCAGGTCTAAAGCGGTACATCGGGCCCAGTGTTTCTGGAATCCTGTGCTCAAATCCTGATCTCCTTGCTTTATTACTTAAGCAGTTTCTATTTTTCTTTCCTAGGAGTGCTTTTGTGTAGTAGGTTGCTCACTGAGCTCCTAAACACAACATCAGCAGTTCAAATCCTTAGTGGTTCTGCAGGGGAAGATGGAGTTGTCTGCTCCCTTACAGATACAGTCTCAGAGACCCAAAGGACAGTTCTCCTTTCTCCTATAGGGTCACTGTGAGATGGACTCAGCCCACTATCAGTATGGTTCTGTTTTGTTTTGTTAGTATATAGTTTCCTAATCTATGAAACAGAGCAGATACTACCCTTTACCAGGGGTCCTCAACCTTAGCACTAGAGATATTTGGGACTGGAAGAATACTAATTGTAGGCCTATCCTGTGTATGAAACACCAGGATGCAAGGCCCTTTCTCAGCCACCTGCGAAACTGGCTCCAACCTTCTACTGCTTCAAGGGAAGTAAAGCCACCCAGTGAGAGCAATGACCTAACTTCACAGTACACTGTTAAAGTTGTAATACAGATAAAGAGCCTGGCACAGATAGGCTGATGATAATATTTATCACAATGGTGAAATATATATGCATATGACTACATTACACACACATTTTCATTTTGTTCAGGCAGGCATCATAAGGATAGTATAGTTAAATTTTTTGAGAGTTGATTAGAAAGAAAACTACATTTTAAAAGACTGAAGGTGGCTGAGCCCTGGTGGTTTAGTGGTAGTTTGCGGGACTATGACCCACAGGGTTGATAGTTCAAATCCAGCGGCAAGGCTGGGCTTGCTATTCCCACCAGGGCAGTGATGCCAAAACAATAAATGAATAAAAATAAATAAAAGACTGAAGAGTTTTTCATTTCCAGGATTATTGGGAGAAATTACCGTAAGACTAATGTTCATAAGCTTTTGGTGTGTATGATTATTTTCTCTTTTATCAAATAAAAGTATTTCACATTTAAGATTATATATTGAAGCATCTATTATGATGTTAGTATATATCAAAACCATATCAAAAGCTGTGTCCTTATTTGAAAAGAATGAACACCCATTTTTAAAAGTATAATACAAGGGTTTTTTACTATATTTTACTAATACAAGGGTTTTCATAGTCTGAATAAATAAAATTGAAATGACTTTGTACTTGGGAACATTCAGACAGGAGCAAATACATTTATACTTAATAAGTATTCCAACTGTAATTAACATGTAGAGATTCTAAATTAAATTATACTACAAATATGGCTTACCTAAAGTTTTAATAGGATCAGAATAATCAGAATCAGTAAATTGTCCCATTACGTTGGTGGCGCGAAACTTAAATCTGTAAAATAAAGAAAACGAAAATCTAAACATTTGCATGCCATATGTTTTTCTATGGATACTTTTAAAAATTATGAAATATTACTCATCAACTATGAAAGAGTCCATAAAAATGAACTTACAGGTGAAAAATTAGAATCACTATCTTAGAAGAGTGATTATTTTTGCCATGAATCTCAGAAACTTGATGAAGGAGTGGGAAGGAAAGTGACCAAAGAAATGGAACAGATAGGACTAGATAAACACAAGAAATGCAGTCACCTGATCTTTGACCCAACCAAATCATGGCAATTCAATAGGAAACAGAAAGTGTTTCAACAAGTTATAATAGAAGTCCAGTTTAGTCCACGGGAAAAAATAAATATTTAGGCATTGGGCTGAGAACCGCAAAGTCAGCAGTTCCAACTGACCAAGAGCTCTGAGAGAGAACCAGGTTGCTCTCTGGCTCCCAGGGAATGAAGATACCATACCAAACCACCCCTGCCCCCTTTCGTTCACCTGCACAGAAACCCACTCAGTTCAAACTAGTGGGTGCTGCCTCACAGCGGCCCTACAGGGCGGGAGAGAACTGGCCCCCGGGGGTTTCCAACACTGTAAGAATCTACATGAGTAGTAAGCCCCGCCTTTCCCCAGGGGAGTGGCTGGTAGTTTTGAACTTCTGACCTTTTGATCACAACCCCAGGCATAATCATGATGCCACCTACAGTGATGGATTATTTAGCAATAAAAAGAAAAGACCTGAAGGAAACCTAAATGCATGTTGCTAATGAAAGACTCCATTCTGAAAACGTTTTTAGACTATATGATTTTAAGTATAAAAGTATGGGGATGACAAAACATTGGAGAAATTAAAAAGACATGTGGTTGTCAGGGGTTGAAGAGAGGAAGGGTTGAACAGGTGCAATAGAGGCCATTTAAGAGAAATTATTTTCTTTGGCATTGTAAAGGACACATGACATTCTGCATTTCTCAAAATCCACAAAACTGTATAGTGCAGAGTAATCTTTAATGTAAACTAGGGGCTTCAGCTCATCATAAGCTAAAAACAAACAAACAAAAAAAAACAATGCTCAATGACTTCTGACTCATAGCAATCTTATTTGACAGAATAGACCCGCTTGCTGGAATCTCCCAAACTTTAAACCTTTATGGACAGGGACAACATCATCCTTTCCCCCAGGCTTGGCTGGTGATTTCAAGCCACAGGGTTCGCACTTAAAAGCTCAGTGGGAGGGATCCAGGGATCCAGTTATAACACTGTATCAAAAGTGGTTCATCCATTATGAAAAATATAGTGCAGGTATGTAAAATGTTAATAAGAGGAGAAACTTTGCCACAAGGAGAACAAAGAACCTTCTGTTATTTCAGCACAGTTTCTCCATAAAACTAAAACCCTTCTACAAAGTAGTCTGTTTTTTAAAATGTCCCCAATTCTAAATACTTACCAGTTCATAAATACTGAACACCTTCTTTATATATTTACTTGACTAAAATGATTCAATATATGTGTGAAAGAATATTGTCCTAGCAAACCTTGCATAAGATGTAATAACTGTTACACTTTGAACTCTTTTGAAAATATTAGTGTATTAAATTTAGAATAGTCATTAGAGCATATCTTGTTTACAGGGGAACAAATTAAGAACAATATTTCTTATTTGTGTGTGTGCAGAGCTTTATTTGTACACTTACATTTTTTATATTTGAAGTATAATGTTATAGAAGAAAGTCTAATGTAAAAATAATTTGGTGATTCTAATATCTTCAGTCACATCCTCATTCAACCTCATTTCAGTAGCAGAAAAGCATTTAAAAAATGTGAAACCAATTCCCATTAAGGAATTGCAATGCATAATGCAATCCACACAGCATTCAAATAATTATTTATTGATCATATAAATAGTCTTCTAGGAAAGCAATATGTGAAATAAATAATAAATATTAAATTTTGTAGGATAACATTTCTATAGCTGACATTTCTGTGATGCTTCAGATTAAGGTAAAAAACTAAAATTTGCACAAAAGTAATTAAGCTTAAAAATAAATGACAGAATTCTTTATCTGATTTTTTGTTCTCCCTTTTTTAATGCTAACCCTTAGCCAGCAGAAGGTTCCCAGGTGCCACTGAGGAATCAGCCCTGGAGTGTTCACCCACCAGTCGCTCAGCTCCTGGGAAGAGTGACAGTCTTATGACCCAATTCTACCACATGAATTCATGTAGACCAGGGGGTGTACAGTGAAGTTGGAAGCATGAGGAATTTAGGATAGATGATCCCTCAGAACTAGTGGTAGGAGTGGTGACACCACGAGGGTGGAGGGGGGTGGAATAGAAAGGGGGAACCAATTTCAGGGATCTAAATGTAGTCTCCCCTCTGGAGCACGGACAACAGGGAAGTGAAGGAACACATTGGACAGAGTACAGTATGAAAAAATAATAACAATTTGTAAATCACTAAGGGCTCATGGGGGTGGGGGGAGGAAGGGAAATATAAGGAGCTGACACTGGGGGCCTAAGTGGAGGGAGGATGTTTTGAGGGTGATGATGGCAATAAGTGTGTAAATGTGGCCTGCATACAATTGATGTATTTATGGATCGTGATGGGAGTTGGATGAGCCCCCAATAAAATTATTCATTAAAAAAAGGGGTGGGGGGAAGGAGGAACTTATACCAAGGGCTCAAGTGGAAAATATTTTCAAATGAATATGAAAATATGTGTGCAAATATGCTTGATACAAATGATGTATTGAATGTTATGAGGCCTGTGCTAGTCCCCAATAAAATAATTGAAAAAAAAAAAAAAGAAACAGGAAGAAATCTACTTGGTTGTAGGGGTGGCTGTCAGGCAGAGTCAACTCCATGACAATGGAGGAACCAGCAGGCACACAGGACAATTCTTTAAAAATCAAATAAGTTTCAGACAAATTTATAGTCTTATGACACAAAATAGAATAGTCAACTTAATAGGAGAAAGTAATTAGCTCTTAAAAAAGCTAACGGAGTCAAATGCTAACATTGATTTTTTGTATGATTTTATTTTGCTGCTGTTGTTGAGAATATACAAAACAAAGCATACACATTTAAAGAGTTTCAACTTTGATTTTTAACATAATATTAGGTCTACAAAAATGTGAAATATTAAATTGAGCTGTACAGGTATCTATATTTATCTTTCATTCACTAGAAAGAGTAGGGTGCTTCCACCATGTCTGAGATAAACTGAAGTCACCCTGATTTACAAGAAAAAGGTATTGTTTTACAAATGTATGCATGGGAAAATCAGGAGTCGAAAACAAAAATATTAGAAATGAGCCACATTACTCTCTACAGGAGAAGTTATCTGTTTCCAGCAAAAACAATAGCCTCAAAAGTCTTTATAGGGTTGCCAAGAGTAAAATTCAGTTTGGGGCAATTTTCTTTTGTTGTGGTTGCTGTTGTTTATGTTGATTGATTTTTACCTCTGTGCTTTCTGAAAGCTAAGAGGAATTGAAGGAGTTACTGAGGGTGTTGAAAAACTACAGCCTTCAGTATGAAATACCCTTCAACATAAAGAAAATCCAACGCTTTACAAAGGAGTCAATAATCAAAATCATGATAAATGGAGAAAACTTTGAAGTTATCAAGTATTTCATTTTCCTTGGTTCCATAATCTATATTCATGGAACTATCATGCCATCAAAAAAACCCAAATGACAGTTTGTCCAAAAAGAAAGATGTCACAGTAAATACCAAGTGGACCTGGCCCAAGTCATAGTGTTTTTTAATTGCCTCATATGCATATGAGGGTTAGACAGTGACAAAGGAAGGCAAAAGAACAGATAACTTTTAATTATGGTGCTGGAAAAGAATAGTAAATATTCAATGGACACCCAGGGGAAGGTACAAATCTGTTGTGGATGAAGTACAGGCAGAATGCCCCTGACAAGCAAGCTTGGCGAGACTTGGGACATGCAATTGGGAGCAATCACTATTTGGAGAAGGGCATCATGTTTAGTGAAATAGAAGGCAAAAAAAAAAAAAAAAAGAGAGAGAGAGGAAGACCCTCATCAAGAGGAATTGACCTGGGCTATAAAAGGGGGTTGAATATAGCGACAATGTCAAGGATGGCTCAGAACTGGGCAGTGTTTCATTTTGTTGCACATAGGGTCACTATGAGGCAGAACTGACTAGACAGCATGACAAAAATGCACGTGTTCTGGGGGCCTGCTTTTTTGAAGTCCTATGTTATTACATCAAATCATAAGAATTTTTCATTTTGCCCAATTCTCTTACAGGACAATGTTATGGAATATAAGGAAATGCCTTGCTTCTTTTACTCTCCTGTGTTGGTGTGTGGTCATTACAATTGATGGATGCTTAGCATTTTGAAGAGGAGAAAGGATGAGTTAGAGGGATGGAAGAAAAATGTGCTAATTTGTTCGCTAACAGTAATCATAGGAAACATCATGCATACTTACAAGTATTGTTTTTTTGGTTTCAGAGGGCCATTGCAAGTTTTATCTTCATTGCCAGGAATCATACATGCATGATCTGCACCAATAACATAGATTTCTTCATGGCTACTATACTTCGTCTTTCCTTCTGTGCATGGAGGGTTAGGAAAGCCTTCATTTGTGAAATATGGTCTTGGTTTATTAAAATAGGCATCATACCACTTTGTTACATTTCCATCGTGTTGCGCTATTTTCAGCAGATAAGAGAACATGATTAGTTACATTAAAATGTTTTCACATTGGTAAAGAGTGATTTTGTAATGCATGAGTGGAATTTGGATAAAACACTTTCAGTGACCTTGCTGGTTAGAAGTAATCCCCTCCTTCCCCATCGTGCATGGATCTACAGGCATTACTGTGAAAATGACTGTCTCAAGTAGATGAGGAAGCTCCCTCAATCCAGAACAACTCTCTTGTTCACACCTCCAAAAAAGTACAAAGGCTCCATTTTTCAAGATCCAAACAATTTATTAGATTATTAAATATATGTCACATTCTAACTCTCTTTTATCTTATATGGAGGTGTCCCTGGGTGGGAAGCATTGTTGCGTGCTCAGCTGCTAATCACCAGACTGATGGGTTCAGTGCAGAGTTGCCTCAGCAAACGGGGTCTGGCATCATGTTTTGAAGTCTATATAAACAGCTCTAATCTTACACATGTAAGGTCTCCATGAGCTGTAAGGCAGCAATTTTGTTTTTCTCCACTATCCTATATGGTAAATATTTAGGTATAAATTCATCATTGTGTGGTTAATAGAATGCTGACAATCTGCTAAGCATAAGAATTGTGTGATGATTGGGAGTCAACTATATTATTACTAATTTTGAACTGAGCTTTCTTAAGCATTCAGAGAGCCACACTTGACCATTTAATAAACTGACATTTGCTACCTCCTGTTTCGGTCACTAGCACTTGGATGCTTTTTATTGGTCCATGGTCATCGTTATAGTAGCATATTGGCATTCTGATGGTAATTGTTGTCGAAGTCACAAGCAGGTTTCCAGTGGCGTCATATATAGGAATTGGTTTAGTTTTGGGTCTTGCCGGAGCTGTAAGAAAATAATAATGCTGTAACTGATTTTTAGTTTCTAAGTCAAAGAAAGTGGTAATTAGAAAATTTGATGTATGTAATTTACAAATCAAGTAATGATCAAAATAAATATAAATTAACATGAGCTTTATTTTTATACAGTATGCATTTCACAATTATTATATCCTAATGGCATAATTACACATTTGAGATTTATCTGAGAAAATGTGGTCCTGATGTGACTTGTAGATCTATATGTCACCCTCACATATTAAAAATGAATGAAAGGAGCTGACACCCAGTGGCGTAAGTGGTTGAGTGCAGGACTGCGGCCCGTGGGCTTGGCGGTTCAAATCCACCGGCGGCTCTCAGGAGCAGCGCTGGGTAGCTCCCACGACCACCAGAGGGTAGTGATGTACCCCCCAAAATGAATGATATATAGCTACATTCACAATCTAATTTTTACAAATGCATGAATATTATTTCAATAAACTCAAATTTAGTATATCATTTTTTCTTTTATTTCCTTCAACTAGTTTACTAATTGTCATTCTAGTTACATTAGCACTAGAAATATTTCTACAAACAAAATCAGATAAAAGCACCTAGAAAATAAAATCCTCATTGTTGGATTTTAGTTGTGTTATGTTACACATAATTACACCATATCTCGAATTTATCACTTAAATATATAACTGATGTACGTTTTTGTAAACCATCAGATACAGGGCTAATTCATTCTCCTTAATGACTACAAGTCATAGTGTAAAGACTTCATTGCAATTCAGTCACATATTCTCAAGTACAGTTCCTTTCGTTTGCACATTCACTACAATAATCACCTTGCATATTCAGCCTCATTTTATGATTCCCCTCTGCCAAGTGAAAAGTCTCAAGAGAAGGATTCTTGTGACAAAAGTGTATGCATTTTAAATTTAATAAATATTGTCATGACTCTGCTTGGTACAAGCTCTAAAGAGGACATCACTGATACACACTCTAGCCAAGTGTGATAAAGAAATCAGACGGTGCCTGCTATGAGAAAAAACCATAGATCTGAGATCTTAAAGACTTATTTAAAAACCACTAGTGAGGAGTCAGCTAAGTCTACAGTGGAAGCACACTAGCCCTTGTGAGCCAGCAACCGTAAATAATAAAATCCAAACTTAGAATTTAGCACATAAATTCTAAACATCCAGTTTGCAGAATGCTATGGGTGATATGGGAAGCCAAAAAATCCATTCCCAGAGCCCCTACATGAACTGAGTCTCCATGGATTCCTCATGGGCCAAATAGCAGACAAAGAGCATTGTAAAGTGAATTTTAGCTGCTTTAACTAGGCTGGAATAGAATACCTCATCCTCTGATCTCCCTTTTGGCCCACTTTCAATTTATACTAGTTTTAAAATATTTTTGTCTTTCTTTTCAATTGAAGTTTTTCTCTGTTTTATTTGGTCACTCTCTAGGTCCTGGTTTTTGGGGCGGGTTGGGGTGGGAGGGCAGGGATGGTGGAGGGCTGTTTTTTCTTGTTTTTGCCTTGCATGTTTTTCTTGATGGGGAAGTCAAGCTGCGTGGGTCTGTGAAGATACGAATGGGATTATTCATGACCTGAGGGCACGGCACGGAAGGGAAGTCTGGAGGGAACTGGGAAGCCAACAGCAGATGTTGAGAGAAGATATTCCAAAACTAATTGTGGTGATGATTGCAAGAGCCTTCTTTCCTTTTCAATAATTGTACTGAGAGCTCTTACATATACTAAAACAATCCATCAATCAATTAGACCAAGCATAAGTATACAGTTGCCACCGCCATCATTTTCAAAACATTTTCTTTCTCCTTGAATTCTTTGATATCAGCTCCCGTTAACCTCCCTCCCCTACCGAAGCCTCCAGGAATTACATTATATATTATTATTATTTGCCATATCTTGCACGACCCAATGTATCCATTCACCTACAATTTTGTTATTTCTTTCTCTTGAGTAGGGTTATACAGTTATTGCTATCCGTTTCCTGTCCCCCCACCCATGCCCCCCATCTTATCCCATACCTTTAGGGAATCATTATGTCCATTACTATTTCTTAAGGTTTCATCTACCTTGGATTCCTTGTATCAAACTATCTTAATTATAAAAATTAACATATATAAGTATAACAAGATAAATGAGGCAAAACTAGGACCATAATAGTAAAGGGGGGAAATATTAAAGAATTAGAGTATAGTTATGTGTTTCACCAATGCTATACAATTTAACTATTGAATTGTATAATTTACTAATTATATCTCAGTAAAACTATTTAAAATACATAATTATCACCCTGATAGTTGTTAAAAGCATCATGATAACTCACATTGTACCATCAATGTGCAAACGTTTCTCCAAAACCTTTATTTTGTAGAATCTCTGCTTATTTAATTCCATCTTGTAGCTATTTATTCTAGTTTTATAAGCATTGATAAATCATTTAAACTAAAATTTTCCAATTTTACTTTTATTAAATCTACTGTTCTAAAAGCTTCTAAATAATGCCATAAAATTGGTGGTATTATGTCACAAATTTATAAAAGAGAAATATCAAAATACAAAGCAAACTTTCTTTTCTCGGTACTTTGGCTCCTTCCTCTCTTCTGTGCTTGAGATTCAAATACAGTCTTCTTACTTGATAATTAACTTGGGTCCTCTGAGATGTAAAAGCTATAATACTACTGGATTTGTAAGAGTTTTATGGGGGAAGGGGGCAGGGAATGCCTGTGAGGCAGTAAGGAAGTGGGAGGGCCAGTGGAAGAGCCTCCAGATGAACATGCAGATTTGACTTCTCTGAAAGGGAAAAGGAAGGAGGTTCAGCAGGGAGAGGGCTCAGATAACCTCTCCTTGTCAGGAGGAAGGCTCCAAGCCACATTGGACTATTAGAAGAACCTAGCATTAGGCGTTGTACCCAAAGTGTTCACTTCATGCTGATTGAATGAGGCTACTACTGATGCAAATCTCCAGGCCATTAATAAGATGATGCCTATTAGTGGAGTAAACAGAAATTCTCTAGGATTCCACCAGTGTCCCCAGTGGTCATACAGCATCTCTAGATTGACCATGAATTTACCTGTCTTATTTATGGCACGGAAGGCCTAAAGACATCATTTTCACTGGTGAGGAAGCAAAGAACCTGTAACAGGAAGTTTTCTATGGCACGAACATACACGGCTATTGCTATGTGCACACTTACATGTCTGCCATTGAATATCAAAGAGAAATGACAAAGTTTTTATAAAGCTCTTTTCAAAAATTTCTGATTTTGAAGACCTTATGTAGGCTTCCTGCTCCCTTCAGGAGTTTTAGTTTTGGAAGCCCACGGGGGAAGCCTGCCCTGTGAGGGTGCTGTGATCAGAATCTACTTGATGGCAGATAGTGTGAGTGTATGCATTCAAAAGCACATCATTCATCTATTAAAATGAAATAAGACTATTTATAAATAGTCTGGCATATAGCACTACATTATATCAATTCCTCACTAGTAAAAGTAGAAAGAAATAAACTTCATTTTATCACGAGTATTTCTTATTCTTAATAGTACCAACTTCCAGTTTTTCCAAAGATTGCATCTTCTCAACCACATACCAACCTACGAGGAAGGAATGGCGCTATCTCCACTGTACAGGATGAGAGCGCTGAGAAGTTTACCCAACATCTAACAGACAGAGTGGCTGAGTCAGCATTCAATCTCAGATGGGTTGACCCTAAAGCCAGATTCACACTTGCAATCCCTATCCTCTGCTGCTCTTACCAGTGATTGAGAAAATTTTATTTTGGTTCTAGAAAGACAAGTATTCCGTGGATTTCTGCTAAAAGTCCATAAGCTTTCACTTTTTAAGATGATTTCAGTGTGGTTTTTCTGAGGTGCTTTTATAGTGATATCATAATCATTTGCTTATTTTCAGTCTCAGGAAAAGAAAGGACCTTCGAATAGATGAATGACCACAAATTCCTCTTAAAACTTTTCCTTTTTTGTGGGAAAGAGTTCAAAATGTACTTATATTTTCTACTAAAATAAGTCATCAGATTATTAAGTATGATAAATGTACTCTTGAGAGTCAGGATATAACATTGAATATGTGGTAAGAGTTTAGTAAAATCAATTTGTTTCACTGAAAAGAATCTGATTTCTAAGATAAAGATTGAATAGAGGACTCTAATATAGAACTTGTCAAATGCAGACACAGTGATTTAAATAACAAGTTTCTTTTCAATAAATTTTCATTAAATCTTAAAGTAACAGATTATAATACCTGTCTCAGGAAAGATTACATTTGGAGGCAAAGAATTATGAGATTTATAGTAGGTGAATGCTCTCTTTTTCTACATAATTTGAACTATATTTTCACCATTTAGTGTAGCTTTGATAAGCAAATATATTATTACTTAATGCATGCTTACTGCACACATATGAAACATTTACAACTTGGCTGGCATCTTTAATTCCAATAATTATTATTTAATTAAAACAATAGCATTTTCATAGAATGAAACTTATGTAAGCACCTTTAATATCCATGGTTATTCTCATCTGAACCTTTGGCCCAGCTCCAGCACTATTGATCGCATAAACCTGAAATGACAAAACTCTTTTTATTTTTATTCATCAAATTAATGGTTATGTGTATGTATATCTATATATTATGGTCTTAGGCAATTCAAATAACAGTTACACTAAGAAGCAATTGCATATAGCCTATTATATTTATTTTGCAGTCCTTTAAATGAATACAATAAACATAGGAATAATGTTAGTCATAATGTATTTCTTAAAACTGTTGTCTTATCCTATAACTGCCTAAAGACAAAAGAAGTTGAGTGACCAAGTTATCACTGTTCCAGAGCTCCAGAAAGGACAGTGCCTTCAGTCTGAACTCACAGGAGGAACAAAACGAAAAGGCCACCAGGTCCACATTCTCTGTATGCCCACCCAAACACCTGTTCTTTCTCTTTGGAGATAGTTCTCTTTAAACTCTGATTTTCTTTAAACCCATATTCAAGAACGCTTTTTTTTCCCTGTTGGATGAAATCCTATTCCTTCAGCCGTGCAGTTTTCCTGTCTTAAATCACCCTTCTGAAAGCTGGCCTTCATGCCCTTCTTCACCCCTGCCCCAAGGTAGCCAATGAAATAACCTGCATAAAGGAGCATATACTCATAAAGCATTTCTATTTGTGTATACAGTGTGATTTACACAAATGTAACTCCTTTCAATTAACTTGTGTTTAGGAAGCTGTAGACACAGCACCTCCTTGTTTTAGTTTGTCTCACAGTATATATTAAGTCCATGTTCTTGGCCAAATTTTAATTGTACTTATTGAACACCATCCATAATATAATATGTTATTTGATGAATTCATTTTCACATAATAATATCTCACAGTTCTACATCTTTTACACTACACTTTGCAAACATTTCATTGGAATAAAATTACATATAGTAATTTGTATGGTATGGGAGGTACAGTGAATAAACTAAACATAAAATGTAAAAACTATATAAATGAGAGGCATGTGTAATTTAAAAAAAAGAAGTACGCAAAATGAAAAGCAATAGTATGCAATGCTTCATATTTTAATTTCCTAACAGTACAACCTAACATTTAAGGGGCAAAATTAGTGAAAAAATTATTTTGAGAAGTGGTTCCCAAACTGCAGTAGGTAAAGCAGTCATTGGAGAACCCTGTTAAAAGCAGATATATAGATCCTTAGTAAATAGTTCTGAGGTTATAATTTTAAATATATTTCTAACAAGTATCCTGGGGTTACGGAGTTTGAAAATTTCACTTTGTGAATAATCATTTATTTACTTTCCTTTGAATTAAAAAGTGGCGATATTTTGTTTGGCTTATTTCTTATTTTCTCTTGTATTCAACCCATCCCACGGCCGTGGAGTTCATACTTCTCAGAATGACACTACACAGTGTCTCTGAGGTTGCAAAACTCTGTGGGAGCAGGTAGCCTCATCTTCTTCCCATTTATTTTATTAGATATGGTCATAATGTATACAGCACTCACTCAGATACTATAAACACTTAACCCTGATAAAAATCAGGCAAATAAAGTTACTCTTCTTATGACATACTTTTCATGTAAGAAAACATAGGCTCTCAAGTTAGAAAAATTCTAGAAAATATTAAAAGAAATGGATAATGAATTTTCTCTCAATCTATTTTCTGTTGGTAGGTTTTTAATCCAAGAAAGGACAATGTGTACATAAATAGTAGTAGTTTTTTATGCTGAAGATGCCAACTGGATCAGTTTCTTAGAAAAATTACTGAAACCCACAACACTTACACTGATATTGTAAGTATGTCCACCTTTCAGTCCTTCTAGCAATGCAATGATGGATGTGTCAGTTTTCTGAATGATACTCAGGTTGTGAACATGGACAGCAGTAGGATCGCCTTCTCGGGAAACCAATGCTTGGTACACTTGGATCTTTCCATTAGGTTGAGATGGAGGAAGGAATGTCAGCTGAAATTTTGTAACTTCATCTGGTATCTTCTGAAATGTCATGTTATTAGGTGGGTCCGTGGGAGCTAGAATAAAGTATTTGCTAATTAACATTTTAAAAAACTCTGTTCTTTTTGATTTTCATTAAAAGCTATTTGCTTCAAAATTCTGTTTATAAGAAGAATATTGTATGTTATTCAAAAACATATCGGTTTTCATCACAACAGTATAAAGGCTAATATATTATAGCATTCTTTACATCTACATATTCATAGAGGTCACTGTGATGATTCTCCATTGCTTATGTATTTATATTTCTATTTAGATATATTTTTATATAATGCATCTATATAGAGTTTTGAAAATAATAACAAAGACAGGATGCTGCAAACTTTGTGCATTCAATCCTGCACACCCTCCTTCACCTATACGTGCCAACTTCTATCATTGCAGAAAAATATCAAACGATGAGAGTGGCATAGATACAACATTCTTAACTGCACTGTAGACCCTATTTGGCTTCCAAAATTCTCACTAGCTTGTGCGTGGGTGGTTCTTTGTAATTTTATCCTCTGTAGAGATGCCTGTAACTACCACACAAACAAGATACGAAACTGTTTTATCACCATAAGGAAACTCCCTCAGACTGTGGCAATTTTATTAATGGTGGAGCCAGCTATTGGTATATCACATAATTAGTCCTCCTTGTGAGAGTAGATGATTGAATGAATAAATAAATCATTGAAGGAAATTTCATGAAGAAGGTTGCTAATCTTTGGTTGACAATAATTCAGCTACTCAAATTTTATTATATATTTTTACCTTTATATATGTAAGGCCCTGTTTCAAAATACAAACTAAAAGTCAATCAATAATGAGAAAGAGGATTGACAAACATGGTATTATTCTATGACATTTAAGATTTTATTTATAGGAGATAAACTTAAATAAGTTCAATGAGTTTAATTTTTTAACACTTGATGCTAGAAATCTTTCTGACCAACATAAAATAGAACTTTTCTTTAAATAAATTGCTTACTAAAAACATTAGAATTAAAGTTAAATCAAGTGCATGACTCATCTGAATGTGAAACAGAACTTCCTAGCCTCAAATCTCTGTTTTGTAGCTCAAATTCCCAACTTAGGGATTCACTAAAAATTGTTATTATTATAGTATCCTTTGGAGAGACAGTAAATTAAGATGCAGTGGTCCATATTTTATGGTATATAAGTAAAAAAGTTATCCAGTATCTCTCTTCCAGATGAACATGATGGACAGAAGGGCAAGGGAAACATTATCTGGGGTACTGGTTAATAGGGGGCATCATGATTAGAATATGAGACATTTAGGGCTCTAAGGAAAAACTTTATCTCTTAATTCAGAACTATTTATTTTACAGACAAAATGTAAAAGGGATATATCAAAAAACAACTAGCTAAAATCTATTTTTACCTTCCACACTTACCTTACAAATAGCAACAAATAAACTATAGCAACACACCCTTTCATCTGCTTTTTCCAGTGATACATCTAGCGGCAAAGACCATCAGGAGTCTAAGGAGGAAGGGGCAGGCAGGTTCTGGGAGGGTGACTTTCCGCATGAAATTCTTACTTGTGACAATCTTATCATTCACTCAGACCTTGTGCATAAGGACTTGAAGAAGACAGCTTGGCTTCTGGTGTTCATCAAATGATCACATCATAAGCATGTCACTTGACTAAGTCGAGAAAGCAGCTATGGGACAAGTATCCTGAATTCTCACTTTGAGTTCCAGGTTATTTACTAATAGAGTACCCTTACATTACTTTGTGATCAAGTCCTGGGATGGATCAAATCTTTAAATTAGACTTTTAGATAGAGCACTATTGGATAAGACAGTTGGGGAAAAAATCTCATTCACCAGGTCACTCAATTTCTCGAGCAATTAGCAGTTTAAATAAGGGTAAAAATACACTGGGTACCTTATTATAAATGATTTTGTTTATGTATTAAGAATAATTGGAAAAAAGAATAATTGAATATTTTATATAATTCCACTTTACTTTAAATCTATAGATACAGTTTCAAATTAGTCAGCTGCAGTGTCTCCTTGAAGTTTTCATTCATTTACAAGCTTGAAAAACTCCTGGTAACATATATCCTTTTTGAAACAGAAAATGAGAAACTGTAAGAAAGACAGGTAGCTCTCATTCAGTTTTGGATCGTGATGAAAACGACCCCTTACCTGATTCTAATGTGGTGACCATCACTTCATCACTCGACTGCCCTTCCACGTACGCAGCACTAAGGTTTCCAGTAAATGCGGTGATCACCACAGAATACCTTGTGAATATTTTTAAATCTTTAATTTCTATGGTTTTATTTTCTTCATTGGATTTGATGAAGGAAATATTAAATTCATCACTATCTACCTACAGGGAGAAAAACACTAATAATTAAAGAAGCAGCACTTGAAGTCCAATGAGACTATATTTTAAACAATATTTTGAGAAAGAAAGAATACATACTTTGACATCCAATCACCAAGTTCAAATTCAGCTTGACTGCTTAATGGGACCTGTGTTGTGCCACAAGTCACTTGAACTTGCTACGTCTTTCTGTAGCTGGGAAGCATGGATGGTAACATTAATGTGTAGGTAGTGTGTTGGAGAAGTTTTAGATGAAACTGTGTAACAACTGACACAAAGATTGTCAAACTTTTTGACCACTGCCCATACTCAGAAATACATTTTATAACAGAATTCAAGAATATGTAGATATGAAAATGTGTGCATTACATAAACATCTTATTGAAAGTCTTTTAAAATTTGTGAAAAATTGGAATGAAAGGAAAATGGAACTCTTTCGCAAATTTTTCAAATTCCCCATCGTATATGATAACATATCATATAATATATAATTATGTATATAACTCAACCGACTACCATTGGGTTAATGCTGACACAAAGAGACCCTATCAGACAGGGTAGAACTGCCCTGTGAGTTTCCAAGACTGTAACTCTTTACAGGAGTACAAAGTCTCATCTTTTTCCAAAGGAGCTGCTGGTGGGTTTGAAATACCGACTTTTGGGACTACAGCCAAACTCATAACCACGACACCACCAGGGTTCTAATTACAGAACTTGTTTCTATCATAAATTTCTTTACAAAATGCACTTCAATATTTTATTCTTTTCTATTTTATTTCATTTACTAAATGTTAGTCATGATTATAGTTTGAAAAACTCTGAGCTATCGCGATGCTTTCCTATGTATGTAAATTCAATTATGATTATTAAACATGTACAAATGAGTATGATGAGATGGATTGGATATAGTTATATCACTTATTCCAATCTAGTCTGCCTTTAAGAATTGGTGGATGCTGTCAAGTTGATATTTGCTCAGTAACCTCATGTGACACAGCAGAATTGTCCCAAGGGTTGTCTAGGTTTCTAGGCTGTAACATTTGCCAAACAAAGTATGATTAGGATATTCTCTGGCTGAACTGCTTAGTGGATTTGAACCTCTGATCTTTCAGTTAACAATCATCACCACCTCAGGGTGTTCTCTGGGGTACAGATCCAGCTTATTTAGACTAGAGATTAACCATAGCTAAAGTTTCCAGCACTAAGTAGAAGTGGTTTTCTGAACATAACTATCAGAAAACTCAATGTCTATTGTGTATTCTCTTCTCAGGTACCTGAATTGAAACACTCAAATCCCAGTTGCGTATACTATTACTAAATAATCAAGCTTACTTTCAACTTCACTCTCCATCATAGCCTTGAAAGATGTTGATGTTTTTGTTTATTCTATTCTTTTAGTGCTTTTCCTAAGAATTTTTAAATTTAAGATATTGCTATGAGAAACAGCATTACACAATAAAACAGATAATTCCCATGGTGAGACAAATTAGTAAAGGCAGATGTCCCACTTTCCTATAAAGTGGTAGAAAAACAGATCACTACAGGAATCAGGATAAGATACATGCTCCTGCTGGAGAAATGCTTATGTGTGTGCCTTAGCTGTCATTATTTAAGTATCAAGGGATTTCACAAAGAAACCTGGCTTTCTGAGTCTCCTTTGCCACTAACGATGCTTATATTTATGCCAAATAGTAATTGTTTAGAATGGTGTTAGAGTTGACCCCTATCAAGGGGCACAGGTCTCTAATTCATTACAGCCATTACACCCAGCAGACTTCACTTTAACTGTGGGTTTTTGTGATTTGCCTGACTGCTAGAGTAACTATTTAAACTTTGATTTTATAGTACTAGGGTGAGTTCAAGATTTCCTAACTATTTGGTCACTGAGATGTGATTTGAACCTAGGTTACCCAAGAGTTCAGAAGTTCTAATGTGTTCAACTAAGAAATACAAAGGTACTTTATCAAATATTAAAAATAGAACACAGTGAGGGAGGTGTCGGGCAGTGTGAGATATGACAGAACAATATAATTTAATTTATAACATATTGAGGATTGATGGGGAAGGGAGAGCAGGGGAAGAGGGGAAAGAATGGAAAAGCTGATACTAAGGGCTCAAGGGAAAAGGCAAATGTTTGAAGAATGATGACAGGAGCGGATGTGCAAGGTGCTTGGCAAAGTATGTTTATTTATGTATTGTGAAAAATGATGTACGAGGTCCTAATAAAATGATTATTAATTAAAAATAGAACACAGTGTGTGTGCATATATGATCTATAATATCTTAAAGTAATGTTTAATGAAATCAAAACAGGGTGGTGGTTCTTAAATTCAGGATAAACAGGATCTATTATCTTGTTCATTATATATGTGATGATTGAATAAATGAGTGGCTTAAATGCCTGGAAGGAACTTACTCTGATGGGGCACAAATAATTGCTGCCTTTCTTGGGACTCATAACAACTTATCCATTTGTCCAGGAGGGAATCATAAGATGCCTTTCAGCTCTCATTTTTCATCAATTATTGCTAGTGTGATCATATACTATTTAAGGATTTATCATATAATGAAATGTTTCTTATCTTTTCTGAAGTGTAGTAGTTTTATGCAGAATGTAAAAAATTAGATTCATCCATAATGGAAGTAACACGATTCATTGTTTTCTCTTCTCACTCCATTGCTTTTAAAAATATATCCATGTGTATGAAATGAGCTGTAGATAAACTCTCTAAAGACAGTGACTACATCACCCCATTCACATCTACAGAACCAGCACCTAGCACAGGGCTGAAGTACTGGGTTTATTTCAATATATATATTCAAGAAATGAAGGTTCTATGAAGGTGGCATAGTGGTTGCAAGTTGGGCTGTGATTTTCTTTTTATTCCATTTCTACCCTTCACACCTGGTGCAACCCTGAGTATCCTTCAATGCTCAGAGCAAGGTCAACTTGCTCTGTGACGTCTTCTTAGACCCTGCATATCCTTTCACCGTAAGAACTTTGTTTGCTTACATGCCTCCCGAGACTCAGTTCTCACATTCTATAATTAGCTGCTTATTAATTCCTGTGTCTTCTATCAGAAAGTGAGCTTCTTGAAAGCATTTTATTATCAGCCCTATCTTGGTAAACAGAAGCAGTCAATAAATATTTATGGATGGAAAGAATATACGGGGGGATGAAAAAAACAAACAACAGAATTGTGCTTGGAGAAACAGAGCTTTCTTAGTACAGTATTTTGGGGGAAATGGAGCTTTCATAGTACATTTTTCCTACATCAAGCAACTGATTCTGAGTTAGTGCATCCAGTGACATCACCTGGGAAGGTTCTCTCTGGTCACAGTGAGTTTTTTGTTTTGTTCGTTTGTTTGTTTATAAAAGTAGTTTCATTTGAATCTTGTTTTCAGTCATGATTAATTTAAGCAAACAGCATAAGGCTGTGAAATTTCATTTCCTGATCATGAAAAATTCCACAGAAACTGGTATGTTATTGAACACAGCTTATAAAGACAGTGCTATGGGAAAAGCTCAAACATATGCATTATCATTTCAAAAAAGGTGAAATGTCAAGTGATGACTGGTAGTTGCATAATCTGTTGTCTATTTGAGACTTAAGAGTGAAGGGGTGAAGTTTAGTTTGTCAATCAGGTCTCAGATTGATGATCTCATTTGAAGGTGCTAGGGTGATAAATAGCTAACTGGAGGCAGGACACATGCTCAATACCTCTGAAACATGCTTGCTGACAAGACACACACAGTTACTCTAGAAGCCTGGAACTGAAAGAGACACATGGAAATTCCTTCCAGCACTGAGATGCCTCTACCTCCACTAGATCCATAAGATTTTCCACCTACTGGCCTGTGACCTTCCTGCATTCAGCGTCATTGCATGTGTTGTCTGTCTGAAGACGAATTTATAGATTGGTATTGGGCATATGGGCTAATATCAGACCTATGGACTTGATCTGGACTGAGCTGGGATGTTTTCTCAATCAATAGCTCTTTTTTATACACATGTGAGTGTCTAAGAATTTGTTTCTCTAGTCTACCCAGACTAACACAATGACAAATCTTGTTCTGGACATCCTTCAACTTCTCAAACAGATGAAAATGCTGACTGATGGTGCATTTGTGATTCATTCCACCAGATCAGATGGTGGAATCAGCTTTCTATTTAGAGGTTCTGAAAGGATTGCACACAAGGTCTGATTTGCGGCCGATAGAGGGCAGGTTTTGCCACTATGACAATATCTGCTCACATACCCATTTTAGTGTGCAGATTATGGCATGTATCTCTTGCCTTGCATCTTATTTATATGACTTCACTCCCTGCAACTTCTTTTTTTTTCCTCCTGGGTTTGAAGAGGGACATGAAAGGACAGGGATCTGACAATATAGAAGAGGTGAAGAAAAAAGAGGGAGGAGCTGTCAGCCATCAAAACAGATGAGTCAAAAAATGTTTCCAAGAATGGAATAGGAATTTGATAAATATGTAAAGTATAATGGAGAGTACTTCGAAGATGGAGGAGTCAAAAGGATCAGTTGTCAGGTATCAAAGAACGAAAAAATCATATCATTGTGTGCTCACCTTCTTGATATGATTGTCGAAGACAAATGTGTGCATAAGCAAATGAGAAGAAAGCTGATGGTGCCTGATTATCAAAAGACATAGTATCTGGGGTCTTAAAGGCTTAAAGGTAAACAAGTAGGCCAGAAGAAATAAAGCCCACATGGAAGAAACACAACAGCCTGTGTGACCATGAGGTGTCAAAGGGATAAGGTATTAGGCAGCAAAGAACTAAAAATTATATCATTATAAATGGGGGGAGATAGAGTTTGGGGACCCAAAGCCCATCTGTGGGAAACCCTTACAGAAGGGTTGCAGAGAGATGAGTTAGTCAGGGTGCAGTGTAGCAACTATGAAACATCCAACTTTCCTCTAATTCTTCAATTCTCCCAGTATCATGATCCCAATTCTATCTTACAGTCTAGACCAGAGTATGTACATTGGTACTAGATAGGAATGGGAAACATAGGGAATCCAGAACAGATGATCCCTTCAGGACCAGTGGTGAGAGTGGTGATACTGGAAAGGTGGTAATACCAGGAAGGTGGGATAGAAAGAGTAAGCTGATTATAAAGATCTACATATAACCTCCTCCCTTGGGTATGGACAACAGGGAATTGGGTGAAGGGACATATTGAACAGTGTAAGATGTGAAAAAATAATAATTTATAAATTTTCAAGGGTTCATGAGGGAGAGGAAATGAGCAGGGAGGAGAAAAATGATGAGCTTAAGTAGAAAGCAAATGTTTTGAGAATGGTGATGGCAACGAATGTTCAAATGTGCTTGACATACAATGGATGGATGGATGGACTGTGATGAGTTGTATGAGCCCCTAATAAAACGCTTAAAAATTTTAAATACATAGCTTTGAAAAAAATTTCATTTCTTTTTTTAAAGGGGGGGGGGTTGTATCCTTGTAGGAAATAGTGGGGGGGGGTATGGGGATATGACCACAAGTACATTAGATTATTTTCCTGTAGAACTACCTATGACTATATGCCCTTACATCTTCATTTTGGGAAAAATAGGGCATCCTATTCCCAGTTAGAGCTCCAGCCTTGGAAACCCACAGGCCACTTCTCCCTTGTCCTAGAGGGTTGCCATGACTTAGAATCGATGATGGCAGTAAGTTTGTTTCTAGTGTGTGTTGGTTTGCTTTAAGATGGTCAAGTTTGGCTAGAGTTGAGTGTTTTAATGGAAGACTTCTATGATCTTTTAGCTAGTGTTTGTCAGAGGCATCCAAAATCCTAAGTCAAACATTTTCTTTCTATTTGAGCCTTTGGTATCAGCCCCTCTTTTAACCCTCCCTCTCTTCCTCTCCCTCCTCTCGAATCCTTGATCACAGGAGTATGGAGCAGCTGGTAATTTCGAACTACTGACCTTGAGGAGTGTAGTCCAATGAGCAACCACTACAGCACCACGGACCCTTGCTAGCTGTTAGGGCAGTATCACACCCATCAGTCATCACTTAGGCTGCTTCCCCATAAAGATGCACAACCCAGAAATCCACAGGGCAATTCTACTCTGTTCTACGTGTCACTTTGTGTCGCCAACGACTTGACAGTAGTGAAGTTTCAGTTTTGTCATGCCATTGTGGGCTAGTTTTAGGCAGAGTTAGCTATATAGAAAATTATCTTCTCTATGTCTCAGTTCCCCCTTATATAAGACAAAGAAAATAAAGTTTGTACCACATGTTGCTACATAAGATAAGATGATTCATATGAAGAAGTTCATGTGCATCTAGCATAAAATAAATGGTCAAGATATTAATTCTCTCCCTTCCTTCTAAAGTAGTGAGACTACAAAATCATGTTTTAAATGCTTAATTTTCCTTCCCTTAAGCATAATCAGCTATTTAAAACTATTTTCACTTAAAGTCTTTCATTGGATCAGGCACATCTTTATTATTTCATAATGTGCTTTTAGTGCACATTCCCAGGATATTGTGCACACTGATTATTTTGTGCCAATTATGTACTAAAATCTTTACAAATACTCTTTAAGCAAGAAACATGAATTGAAGACCAAATGAAAGAGCAGCTGTGACAATAATCTCTTAAACTGTCCCAATGATGATAACTCTTGGGTTTTTTTTTAATGATACCTGGAGGTGAAAATATTTCTACCAAAAAGAAATATAGTCAAACTAAAATTATAAAATCAAGATACAAGATTTAGAGCAAAACCTAGTTAAATGGATTAGGTGGCACGGGAAGAACAAAGTTATCAGCCTCATTAGCACCCAAGTAGGGCCCCAAGTCCCCTTAGCTAACCAGCCTAGTTTGCAGGATCTACATGCCGAACAGTCTACTACAGGGGGAGGCTTGCTCCCATATCTGGGGTTCCTTCTGACTACCTCAATTCAGTTTTTTGTTCCCTAATATTTAAATGCTTTTGTTTTCTAGGACAAAAGCCTAGGATAAAATTCCGAGCATTAATCCTCATCTTACTTTACACACATCACAGGTCATCTAATCTATTCTTATAATTTCAAATGTCACTTAAGGACCAAAACTTTCAAAATGTGCACAGCCAGAGTTTCTTGCTAAAACTACAGATTCACATATGCATGTCACTTTTCTTGGAAAGGTTGCTCAGATATTGCAACCTCAGTTTATTTGGTATTGAACTCAGTTTCCTTACATATTTGTTCCTTTTTACATGTTCACTGGTAGCTTTGGACCCCTGGACTGACAAGTTAGCAATCCAATGGTTCCATGATAACTGATTTCAGACCTACAAAAATCCCTTTACCCTGGGGATAAGTATTCCTTTTTATATACATATACACACTGAAACACAGGTTAAGCAAATTGTGTAAGGCCTAATTGGACCTTAATTGGACCTGATTCAAATTCACAGTGTCTAACAAAAATTTGAATTTCTAACCATGCTCTATACTGACTTTGACAGATGGTAAGACATGCCTTACCGATTTGATATCTATCAGATAGAAGGTTGGTCCAGTAATGACAGCAGGTTCGCTCCAACTGATATTGATTCCAAAAGATGATGTTGCTACTACATTCACGTTTTCAGGAGGACCGTCTGGGGCTATAAAAACAGAAAATCAATTACCTGACTACAGTGGAGTTAGTATTTACCACAGAAAACCAAAAGGCCATTGGAGCTGTAGAGTCATAATGAATTATATGTGTGTGTATGTATGTGTGTGTGTGTATATATATGTATATATTTATGTATATTTCACAACATGCTAAAGGCACCTAATTCCCTTTTGAAAGTTACTATAATTTCCAGATGAGAAATCAGCGACCTTAGGGCACATTTTAAACTTGAAACATTACTTTAAAAAAAAGTACTACCATAGCTAAAGTAACTCTTTTAAAATAAATGTATATTTTGTTTTTGTATGAATAGCATAACTCTGTTATTTTAAGGAAATCTTTGCAGAATCATATTTGAATTCAGAAAGAGGCATAGATGCACAGTGGAATCTGAAGCGGGACCAAGAAATTATATTGAAATTGTGTTTTCTTACAAACGTAAGCTTGTTACTTCTATTGCTTTAGCTGTGAGGGGAAATAAATAAATAACCCAATTCTTTGGATCTATTAATATAGATGCAAACTTCAAAATATCCGATATTCACTTTTTCCAAATGTGTCGCCCTACTTTGTTGTTTTTCATCAAGAGTGCAAAAGAGGAGATAATATTTTAAGAAACTGGAAATGGAAAACCCTTCTGAGTAAGTTTTCCATTTGTCAGACAAAAAGGAATTAGAAGAGCTATTCGGATGTAAAAGGAGTCCTGGTAGAGCAAATGCAAAGGCCAATAGCTCAAACCTACCAGTCGCTCTGTGGGAGAAAGCTGCGCCGTCTTCATGGTTACATATTACAGCCCTGGAGACCTTCCCAGGTGCAGTTCTACTCTGTCTTTTAGGGCTAAAATGAGGCAGGACAGCCTCAGTGGCCAAAGGTTTTAGTTCCTTTTTTCTCTTTTTGTTTTTTTAATAGAGCATTGAGAAATCTTCTGTCACAGCTAATTTGACACAGGCATTAACCTATATATAATGCTATACACACATCTGCCCTCACAAGATCTCTCTTGCGTTTTGGGAATGTTACACATTGGTAGATAAGCATTTCCCAATTTTTCTAATTTTTAAATCTAGTTAAACAAACATGACTCAACAAGCATGTGATCAGAGGACGTATAAAGAGGAATACAGACTATTTCCTTCCCTCAAATACTTTATAACTTAGTGAAAATACGTAGTCATGCGATCTTGGTTAATGAACATCTTTCTTGACCTCAAGGACCCCATGATATGAATATTTAACTGTTTTAAAAAAGAAATATGAAAATGGCATATGACTAGATGTCGTGATCTTTTCTACCTTAGTCATAGGAGCAAGCACATGAGCAGCCACACCTCAATTGTGCTTACTCCTATGACCAAGGTAGAAAAGTTCATGACATCTAGCATCGTCACATACCTTGACATCATCAGTCTTATCACTTCTAATGAGACCAGAAAAAGTCTTAAATTATAACCTGATTCACTGAAGGAATCAGACATAACAGAGGAGCGTTGAAGAGACAATGCTCTTAATTTTCCCAACTCAACAGCCCTTAAAAATGCCATTCTCCGCTTCCTAATAATTCTCAGCTTGGAATTTCTTTATTCATGATATTAATTAAGGAGTGGATGAGCTCTTAGCATGATTTATGTTATGAAGAGTCGGTATTATATACCCATGCAGGAAGAAATCTAATTTGAAAATTAGGGGTTCTTGTTTGTCCTGGTGCCTTCTCTTCTGCTTTCAGCTATGTACAGAGAATGGTATAGCAACTCAATATGCATTGATTAAAATCACCTGATTAGTAATCTGTATTCAAACCTGCCATCCCATTCTGAAAGAAGTATCATAGAGATAAATAGCTTGTTGACGGGCCATAAAATCTCAAGGATAATCTTTTAGCATCTTATTTTTGTGCAAACCAAATGCTCTGCTGACTTTGAGTTGGATTTAATATATTTATCCATTCAACATAAATTTATTAAACACTTTCTATGTGCCAAGTTCAGAGAAGACACTAAGCCAATAACTATGACTGAAGTGGGAGTCTGTCCTTATACAATTTCTAATATAGAACTGCTCTTCTTCATTAAGTGCCTTTCTAGCAAGCACTTGGAAAAACAAAACAAACCCAGTCCCAGCATGGCATTTATGACTCATATAAAACCGCCCTACCTGACTTCCAAGGCTGTGATCTTTACAGAAGCAGCTTGCCCTTTCTTTCTCAGGTGGGAAGGCGAGTGGATTTGAACCATTGACCTTTGGTTTAGCAGCTCAGCACTTCACCACTTTATTAGTAGGGCCCTTTTTGTTGGATTCTTGCTCAATGCGCAATCATTTGAGGGGCTGCGACAAAGCAATGAATCAAAGAGACACAAATCTCTGCCCTCCTGAAGCTTCCATTTTAGTGGTACTATATAATTAAATGCTATATAAATATAGCACTATTGATATAAGTAATTAATCAAAGTTTTAATAGAGATAAATAGTACATGTGGGCAAATTACATACCATATTAGAAAGCTGTAAGCTAGCCAGCAGAGTGAAGGGGAAGAAGGAATCTCAATTCAAAAGGGAGGTAGAGGAATGATTCCCCAAAGCCTCATTGGCACCCAAGGTGGCCCAGGGCATATAAGACCCGGGTCCTTATCAAGAGAAGTAAAGGGGGATCATGAAAAGGTGTGGATGAGGAAAGACAGGACGTCTCTTCTCCAGGATGGCTGAATGGCACCTCAGCACATGGCTTGCGCAGCATGAACTCTAGCATGCAGGAGAGCATGCACCTGAAGGCCGCACCAGAAATCCAGCTTCTACCAGAAGCCCCACTGGAAAGTTAGTCAAGGGTGGAAGGACTCTGTTAGCAGAACAAAAACCTAGCTCTTCATTCTATAAATGCCCTTGGACTAGCTCGGTACCCTTTGCAGCTTGACCCCTTCAATGCTCTCATTCTGTTCATTGCTCACCTGAATTCTTTCTACAAGTGGAAACAAGAATCCAGAGAAGACAGACTCAAAACCTCAAGCAAAACTCAATGCCATCGAGTCCATGATGATTCATAGCGACTCCTGGTGGTTTTCCAAGACAGTAGCTGTTTTTTGAGAGAGACCAGAATTTGTCTGGAGGAGCTACCAGTGGTTTTGAACAGCTGACCTTGTGAATTGCAGTCCAAAGAAACCAGGTGCAGGGCTCCCCACCAAAGAATAAATAACACGAAAAAGAGCAAGCCAGATCATGAGCATAGACAGGCTAATGAGGTTAATATTTTAATTAAAGGTGGTCAGGGTACACCTCACTGAGTGCACATTTGCTTAATGGTTTGAAGGAGGTAAGGGAGTAAAGGGGATGTTTGGAGAAAGAATGTCACACAGACATTCGCCCAGGGCGCTGTCTGTGCAAAGACTCTGAAATAGGATCATGCTTGGTTGGTTAGGAATAATAAGTTCTCCAATGAAGCAGGAGCCATATGAATGGGGATGAAAATCAGAGACCTGTTCAAGGTCTGTGAGGTCACTGTTTAGGTCTTTGTAAGAACAGGGGCCATGGACAATGAGAAGAAAGGATGATAAACTGCAAGATAGAGATATATCTTTATAGATAGTTATAGATATGTCTTTACACATCGCTATAAATAGTGGTACCATTATAGATAGTGGTACTTGGTAACTTACTATCAGAAAGATGAATAAACACTAACTAGTTCTAAAGTGGACAAATCACTTCCAAGATAATTTCTATTCATCATTTTCTTAAAATATACCAACCCAATTGCCGCTGGGGTTATAATTTTAAACTTGATTCATTCTTAGTAGCACATTATTGTAGCTCCGACATGGAGAGTTTACTGAGAGTTTTCTGTAACTAAGGGAGCTGAAGGTAGTTAGTGTTTGAGGACAGAACCGAAACCACTTCCTAAGCAGCACTTTAGAAACCCTGGTGATATAATGGATTGTGCACTAGGCTGCAATTCAAAGGCCAGCAGTTCAAAACCACCAGCAGTTCCAGAGGGGAAAGCTGAGACTCTTTACTCCCGTAAAGCTTTGTAGTCTCTGAGACCCACCGAGGCAGTTCCACTTTGTCTTTTGGAGTCCCTCTGAGTCAGAATTGAACCCATGGCAATGAGTGAAGTGAAACACCAGCTTATGCAAGTGTATTTGTGGACCAGCTCAAGGAGCCGTGTGACACCTCCTTTCACCTTCTTGTCTTTCCCAGTAAAAGTGTGTATCTTTCCATCATTCCTTAAGACTTGCGATCAAAGCCCTCATCAGGGAGTGTCTGCTAATCTAAGCAGAGTAAAGACAAATGTGACATTCAAAGATCATTTACAGCCCTGGCTAAATACCCATGCTAGTAAAGTTCTATATACTGATTGATTTCTGTAAAAAGGCAAGGTACTTAATTACTTGCTGGGTTAAGCTTCAATGCAATTTCTTGCATTTTCTCAAAAGATCATTTTTTGTTTCCTTTTTCCTTTAGCAATCACTCTAAACATTTGCATTTTCAAACTTATTGATACAAAAATGCATGTGTTGTTATACATATGTTTTTTGTGTTGAATCCTTTGTGAAAAAAAAATTTCCAGAAAAAATAGATTAATGTTCTTGAAAGATTAGAATGTGTTAGAATAACCAAAACACAGTTCACTGCCATTGAGTCAATTCTGACGCATGTGACCTTAAAGGACAGGGTGTTTGTGGTTCGCAGCCACACATGGGCATAACATGTAATTAAATATATTCCATCAGTAGATATGTGAAGGTACACACACACACACACACACACACACGTTTTGGAGCCCTGGTGGTCATGTCAAGTAAGAATTGGTACACACTTCAAACCAACAGCTGCTCCTCTGGGGAAAGATAAGGTTGTCATCTCTGGATAAGATTTGCAAAACTTGTGACCACCTCATATAGGTTGTTATATGTTGTAATTAATCAGTGAGGTTTGGTGTTGGTTATGTACATTCATATAACAGAATATATATTTTACTTGTTTAAAGCAGTGAGAGGCCATGATTTCTTAATTAATCCAATTGCCACTGAGAAAATTCTTAGGCCAGGTGACTCCGTAGGACACAATAGCACTGCCTAGTGGGGTTTCCTTTGTTGTGTCCCTGTGGCATACAGCGGTTACAATGTGGGCTGACATTCACAAGGTCTATAGTTCAAAACTATCAGGTCCTCAGAGGGAAAGAGATGGGACTTTCTATTTTCTTGAAGAGTTACAGTCTCAGTAACCTCAGTCCCAGGGGCAGTTCTACCCTATTGTGCAGGCTGAGTATAAGTCGGCATCGACTTGATGGCAGAGTTTGGTTTTTTGTTGTTGTTTTATTTTCTATAGGAGATCACCAGGTCTTTCCTCTATAACATGGCTGAGAGGATTCAAAATGCCGACCTTTCCATCAGCACTCTAGTTTCTAAACACTGCCACTCAAGCTCCTTTTCGTACTAAATATATTAAAAAGACCAAATTTGAAAATCAAAATACATACCCACTAAAAAACATTGGATTGTTTTATGATTGTCCAAAAATTAGGGCATACTTCTAGGCATATAAAAATTTCAAGTTTCTTTTACAATTTATCTTAGGATTTGGGGGGGGGGTATGTACAGTAATATATAGTCAGTAATATTATCCTCCTTTATCACAGTAGCGAATAAACTCATAGAATACTTAAGGAGTTGTTTTAAAATTGCAGTTATGAATGTGAATTACAAAAGTGAAAGAAGCTGAGGACAGTAACGGTGTGGTGAGAGAAAGGAGGCCCTTTTTAAAGATTAGTGGTTCCTATGTATCTCTGGTAGACTGTTTGTCCCCCATAAAGTGTCACCATCTGATTTAAGATTGTTTATGAAATGAGTCTAGTCAGTAATGGGCCAAGTATCACTCTACCCCTTCTCTTATAAATCACAGCAATTTGCTCAGTAGGAATGATCTATCCTTATTCTCTCATTCCCCATAATCCAATCACTTCCTCTCATAAGCACTTACCTCCTGGTTTTCACAATAATGCATTTTCTGTAACTAACAACCATCATTTCCTGATTATCATGCTTCTATCCTTGCACAGGAATGTGAGTCTGATGTGGTCGGGGTCATCTTCCCCATCCATCTGTGTCCTGGTGCTCAGTGTGGTAGCTGAAAGGTGAATCTGGAGAGACCATCATTTTGCCCTAGTCCGTATGAGATTTGCCCGATCACTGTACTATTTTAATCGAGTACCACATACAGTTGGTATATCCAACACTGTGCTTTCTGAATTAATGCATTCAAAGAGTCACCAGTAGCTTTGTCTTCAGAATATCCCTACAGGTATCATTTCACTGTGATAGCCATTATTGAAAAATTTTGATGAATTTTAGTGTGCCGAACTCTAGTGATCTTCCTAAATGAAGATAAATTAACAAAGGAGAGGAAAACACCTCACAAGATGGCAAGGTGAGCACTGTAGCTTTTGTGATTCAAACTGGGTGGTTTTTTACTCGAAATTAAGTTATGTTTAAAGTTCAGTTAAACTTTTATATTTTAGGACATTTTCATTTCAGTATAAGCTACAATTAAATAAAATGAATTACCAGGTTTATAGTGAATGACACCACTAACTGATGGACTCTGTTGGACCGCAATTGATCCAAGCATTATTGACCTCAAGACGTGTGAATGAGCTTGGATGAATATACTTCATGATTTTGGATGTCTCTTGCAACTGGAGGAAATCGAATGGGTGAGGTGTTTTGAATGAATTCTTTGTATCTTAAACAATTCACTCAAGGACCCTGAAGAAATTCAGTAGTCAGTGTCACTATATTTATTCTAGCAAGAGCATCTCAGTATATAATCCTTTCCATTGTCACAACACTGGCAATCAGCTATGCTTTCCCACACTGAATGATTCTCTAGGGCTAAGTATTTTTATTGCCCAGTTACTGCCTATGATGTCTAAAGCACTTCCTACCATTTTACAACACTTTAAGTTTATATTGTAGCTAGATTTCTCAACAGCATGGTGGTATCACAAAGTGCAAGTATTACAAATATGTTTGTCAGCATTGGATGAGTCCTGAGAATGATTCACGGTTGTCTCAGAAGCATCAGACCTCATTGTGGGTCACTCTTATTTGAGACTGAAATGAGTAATTTTATAACTCCATCAAAAACTGTTTTAAGCTGTAAGAGAAATATAAAATACAAAAAGCCCTCATTCCCTGTACTAGCCAGGCCAAATAAGAGTAAAAATATTCTAACACTAGACTACTGCTTTAAAAATAAAATTGTCTGTCTTTTCCTAAAATATCAAATGAAATGTGTTGCCACTGAGTGGATTTGAACTCATTACAACATAGTAGAACTAACTGCTCCATAAGGTTTCAAAGGCTGTCATCTTTACAGAAGCAGACTGCCATATTTTTCTTGCAGAGTGTTACCAGGGCTCTTGTTCCTAGGTAACATCATATTTTTAAGATAATCATGCTTCTCCAAGTCATGCTTCTCCAAGTATGGCTTCCAGACCAGCAGCATATATCCTTGGGAACACCATAGGGACATTCTCTTGGGTCATATAGGGTTGTTGTCAGTCAGAATTGACACAAGGGCACTGGGTTTGATTGGTTATAATGTCATAAAATAATTTTCAAAGGCATTAGAAAAAGAAAGACTTTAAAGGTGGAGTTATAAGTTATGTATGTCAGGGAAATCTCATTCGATTTGTTTGTACTGGAACGATTGGGTTATATACCAGAACTTGCACAATACACACAGGTCTCTCTTAGTGGCAGGTGCCAAAGCTATTCTCTCCACCTGCGCCTCTTTCAATTCTTCTTAAAGCCCTCCTTAGTCCTAGAGTTGGTTTCAAAGAAGAGGACCTACCCTGGGAGAGCAAGAGGGTCACGAATGAATCAAGGATTACAAAACACTCAGACTCATACTAACACATAATAAACATTCCACAATAAATTAAGCTACTGTTATTACCTTATGAATCACTCACTCCCTAGCCAAGAGCTACCAATCCAGCTACTGGATCCAAACAAAAGATGTCTGAAGTCACCAAGCATAGGAATTCCATGGTCTTTGGGGGATTCAGAGGTTTTTAATAATCAAATAAGAGTTCTCAGGACTAACCACAATAAAAATCACAAAACTCACTGTCCTTGAAAACTTTCATGGCAACCCTATGCGAAGCTTCCAAGGTTATAAATCTTAAAGGCGCAGACAGCAACTTTCTCCACCAGAGTGGCTCATGTTTGAATCTCGGACCTTAGAGTTAGTATCCATTGCTTACCGTGGACTACTTCCAAGGTTGTTGGAGTCTACCTAATTTCCTGAGTAAATGCAAAAGAAACTGAGCCGTATGTTCACTTACCCCGGCCAAGTATGGAGGCAAACCCGAGCTAATATAAATAAACAAAAATTCCATCTTGAACCTATTGCCTACTTCTTTCAAAACCACGAAAAATGATTGCTTATAAGAGTCTAAATATATTCAATTGAGCATGAAACTTACAGTTCAAGAAAGTAAAACAATTCATCTGAACCGTGTGCGTGTGTGTGTGGTATAGTGATTATGTGTTGGACTGCTAACCACAAAGTCAGCCATTGGAAAATGCTAGACAGTTGGTAGAATGAAGACGAAGCTTTTTACTCCAGTAAAGAGATCCAGTCTCAGAACCTCACAGGGGCAGTTCTACTCTATACAACAGCGTCTCTATGAGGGAGAATGAACTGAATGACAGTGTTGGTTCTTTTTTAATGCATATAGGTTGCCTACCTTTTATACCTATGGGCAAGTTTGTTTGTTTACCTTTAAAGAAATAACTTTGGTTCTTAAGAAACCGGGTTTTCCATAGGATTTGTACTATTTATAGATAAATTAACTAGTTGAGTTTTTTATAATATTGCATCTCTATATTAATAAACCCTTTGATGCTGATTGCCAATAAGCTGAATTTAAGTCACAGTGACCCTACACACACAGAAGAACTACATAGATCCCTTGGGCTGGTCTTCATGGGTGCAACCTGCCAGGTCTTTCCTCTCTCAGAAGAGCCGGTGGCTTCAAAATGTTTGATCACATAGCTAGCAGTGGAATACTTAATCTTCAAATCACTCAGGTTCCTACAATAGCTTTATAATCTCTTTTCATTCTAATAGTTTTAATACTTTTGCTGAGAAATATATTCTGCTTATTTATACAAATAATATTTCAGAGTGTTTCTATTTGCATTCTAGAAAACATGTTTAATAACCTAGAAAAAAGGGTGATTTTTGTATGGTTGTTCTTATAAGATAGCTAGTTGAATGCTTTATTAAATAATTTTGCAAGATTACTATTATTTACTTTAAATCATTACTTTACCTAAATATCTTCTCTTTGTAATTAGCACCCCAAATTCACATATTATTCTTTCTCTTTGTTTTCTTCACGCACCATCTATTTTCATTCCACCTCACTGTACAAATTCATTACCAGGTCATTAGCTTAATTAATCATTTAAATGTTGGTAATGTTTCAACCCTTTCTGGACATTTACTACTCCCTGCATTATGGAAAACTTGAATTAATTTATCATGTGCATCTTTCTCTCCTATTCTCAAAAATTCAAATTTCTTGCACGAATGAAGAGGAAAGTCCCAAAATAATCAGCAACATGAAATAGATTGATTCTGTGAAATCAAAGAAGGTGAATATGTCAAATTTGAATAGTGATGACCTGGAAACTTTCAATATTGGCAACAACTGTGTAAGATTTTGAAAAACATTTTAGGAAAAAAAATATGGAAGAAAAGTAGCATTAAATACTTTGCAGCTGGAGAATTTTGACATTGATTGCTTGCCTACCAAAGTCAAGTGACTTCCTTTCCTGTTCCCTCCATGTCGTAGATGTGCTTGGGTAAGGGTGGAATTCAGTAATGAACAAGCCCAGCGGAAAGACACATTAGACATAGTTATCTCATCATCTGTGGCTTTAAGAAGTTTAATAAAAGGGAGAAACAATGATACTGCAATGTGTTCAGTACTTCAGAAATTAATCTGAGGGAGATATTGATGGAGAGTTATTTAAGGAAAACTTCATAAAGGAGCTTTGGGGCATGAAGCATGAAGGAGCTGGTCACTGAAAGGGGGCCAGGCAGGACTCCTTGACATGCTGCAGCATAGAGGAGACAAGGAAGGGGACGCATGGAATCCAGATCTATGGCCCAAATGGCTTAGTGGACTATTTCAGAAGATTTTGTTTTTCCACTGCAAGCTAAAGAAAGCTATCAAATATTTTAAGGAGGGAAATGACATAGTTGAAGAAGTATATTCAACTATCAAAGGGAAGGAGAATGGGAACAGAAAAAAATAACATGTAGATAACTTGCAACTAATCTAGGAGACCATATTACAGGTCTGGATTAAAAGTCCCTGGGTAGCACAGTCAGTTGCTAATTCAAAAGTTGGTGCTTCAAATCTACCTCTCAAGAAAGGCTTGGCAATTTATTGCTGAAATGAAGACATTGTGCAGTCCACAGTGGTACTCTGACAGACAGACATAGGGTCAACATAAGTCAGTAGGGTCTCTACAGAAAATCTAAACCAAATGACATCCATCACCATCGAATCCCTGCTCATTCACAGTGACCCTATAGGATAGGGTAGAACTGCCTCCATGTGTTCCCCAGTGTGTGAATCTTTAAGGGAGCAAACAGCATGTCTTTCACCAGAGGAGCATCTGGTGACCCAACTGCTGAGGAGTTAGCAGGCCAATGTGTAACCCTGCCACTGCAGGGCCTCTTCTGACTCCCCAAGACACACTGCCCGTGTCATCTAACCACCCTTCAATTTAAGCAGCTATTGGGACTTCATGACAACTGTATAAATTCAACAGAAGCTACCAATGAAGGAGTGGCTAGTTAGAGGTGTAAAGGATTCCCAGATGGCTGCCTTGGACAACTGGGTAGTGCAGTAAATGAAGTTGAATGGGCTTGTGATATAGTAAAGAAGGGAACATACAGACAGAAAAATGTTTGCTGTGGGGCAGTGAGATACGGGGTTCAAGATGCCTGAGCAAATATGTGATCATGTCAATCACTTCCGTATCAAGATCTCTATGAGAGATTTTTGTCCCAGTTGAATTACCGAACGAGGAGCCTGAGGTAATTTAAAAGACTGTGCAACAGCATATAACTAATTCACTGAAACACCACTATCATGTTGAGAATAAATTATAGTCATTTCAGCTACTAAACACAAAATAACAACTTACTCTAAAGAAACGTGCTGCTACCAGATAGCCTTCTTTATAGCCTGGATTATATTTTTCTATTTATGGCTAGCTAACTTATCTCTTCTGATTGCTATCGAACACCTTCTTTATAGAAAGGATCGTCTCTAGTTCCTGCACTAGCACACCCATCATATTGTAAGGGCAACACAGAGTTTAGAGTGGATTAGGGGAATAATGAAATCAGCAGTTATTTAGCAATGATTTTGTATTAAAAAAAATAATAAGGCATGCTTCGCCCTCAGTTTGGGTTCTTTCTTTTTAGATCATAAAGTAGCATTCCTTAGAAACTTCTTTGATGAGGCATGTTGTGTTGATTTTTTTAAACCTAACAGATGTTTGGGTAGTTAAAATTCCTCATGAGTACGGTATCCTGTGGTTTTCACAACCTAAGTACTACCCCAGGAATGTTCCTTTCTTGTAGTCTCCAGTGCTGGTGGGCTATAGGAGAGGCACATTATGAGAATGCCATTTCATTCCATCCTAATTTCACACACCACCCCTTTAAAACTGCACATTTCCTCCGCTATAAGTGTCTATTGATCGCCACAGATATACTTAACTACTTTCCACAGTGCCCCCCACACACACACACTCACATAAAAACAACTCAAATTGCCTTTGAGTAGGAACATAATCAGAAAAATCAGATGAGTGGAATCATCTGCCAGACTAATGTTTTAAGTTAAATATTTCTGTCATTTGTAATTTTTCTTCTTAGATGTGTGTCTATATTGACTCAGCATGAAGTAAAGAGTTATGGCTGTTATACAGATGATTTAAGGGGACTAACAATTTAGCTTCAATTGTGTAGATCAGAGGGAGTGGGAGGAAGAAATGTTAGCTCGAGTTGGCTGAATGCTGATCTCTCCCCCCCTCAATTCCATCTTATACTTGCAAATGCAGATGCAATGAATAACCCAATTCAATTCCCAGTTTTGTTCCAATTTTACTTCCTGGATCTTTACTTTGATGGTTTGCTTTATGAGCTCAGACACTGGAAATACCAATATATTTTCTCTATCAGCTATTTATAAATCTTTCTAATTATCTCTCCAAGTGGATGATCATTAACTAGACATTTAAATTTTGAATATTGTATTTTCAACTAACCCACATTTTCCAACTCATCATCAAATAGTCCAGGTTTTCATAGAGTTTATGTTAGTAAGCACATAAGTACAATTTGATGTCATAAGAATAAAATGCAATTTTTGTAAAATAGATATGGTATATCATATCATTTTGGTGTTTATTTCATAATCAAAAGGTGGTTGCTAAAAGGATGATTTAATAATTTAAAACAAGAGAAAGAAAACGATGATGGCAACAAATGTACAAATGTGCTTGACACATGGATGCATGTATGGATTGTTATGAGTTGTACGAGCCCCCAAAATGGTTCTTTTAATAAAAAAAGACAAACTGTTGTTCCATATAGAGAAACATCAAGTTAGCCATCAAGTAAAATGATGTCGAGCTGAAATGTAGAAAAGCCAATATTATTTTCTTATTGCACTGAAAACTAGCACAAAAACCACATGCGGTGAGACAAAAATAATAGCAAATAATTCAGATAAAACTGATTATAGAAAGCGTTTGCTTTTCTTATTGACATTGGATATTTTCAAAGTTCCTTTGTTATTTCATCAGACTAGATTGAGTAAAATGGAACTGTGGAGAGTAGAGAATGGAATTTGGAAACAGACAAATTTAGGGTGGTTTAGTAAGTAGGTTACAGAGCAAATGAAGGGAAAGAAGTGGAGGGAATGATGTGGAAGGAATAGCACTCTGGAAAGGTTCCAAGTTTTATAACTGAGAAGGTTATTAAAAATGAAACTTCCCACTTCTATTTTGCCAGCTTGTGAAATGATCATGTTATATACTCCTTTATGATCAATAAATGTATTCATGAATACTGTCTGAGGGACTTAAAAGAGATGTTCTTGTAGGTAGAGTCAGATAAAAGTCACATTAGAGGTTCATATAGAGAAGAATGAAAAGCCTTAGTGCAGCAGACATCTATATAGGTGTGCTATTGTAATCAAATGCTGCAAATTAGTTACCCATAAGCCAGCTGTGGTATACAGATGTGCTTGGTTTGAACAATCTCTAAAAAGAAATCTACCGATAGCATATAAAACATATTTTTCATTAAAAACCAAAACAAATAAAACAAAAGTCAAGCGTTTTTAAGGGAATAAAATAGCACCATGGTGTTTTTCGATGACAATAATCAACCAGATACAATTAGCCTCTTTTAGGCAACCCATTCTTTCATTATTCTAGCATGGTTTCCAGAATTCTGCATGCTGACAATCAGTGGGTTCACTCCTTGTTGTACCTGCCTGAACTCTCCAGTGCACTATGGGCTTTGTTTCAGGCTGTGAAGTGCATGAAGCCTACCAACCTCCTCTGGGAAGAAAGATGAAGCTATCTGCTCCCATAAACTCCATGAGATTTTGAATTCCAGGCAATTGTCAGGCACTCCATGGGATTTTAAAGCTTTTCACTTCTCTACCAAATGTTCACTTGTGATTTAACTTATTCCTATTGACAGAAACAGCTGAAATCCTTACCTTTACCTGTGTTCTAATTCCTAGACACCTCTGTATGTCTATTTTCTAGACAGGTATAGTAGTGTGTGTGTGTGTGTGTGTGTGTGTGTATTCTCAAAATCAGTTAACGAAAAATATATTTTTTTACTGACCAGTCCCAACCCAAACGATTCTTCCTGTAGTTCTATTTTTTAATGATAATTTCATCTTCCCCTTTGCCTGCATTGGAAAAAAATTGCTTCCTCTTTATATACATTATTTAATCAAGTTTCATCACCCAAGTAAATGTTTATTGAATGTCTTCAGGTATCAGGCACTGTTCTATGTAATAAGGAAATACCAATGATTAAGACAAACTTTAATAACAACCAACCAAATAAAAATTTTAAAGGCATTTTATAGTACTAAGTGTTAAAATAAGTGATGTTATAGACAATTTCTCCATGCCTATTTAAGATTAGGTGGTTGAAGAAATTCTATTCTGAGCAGGACTCAAGTTGTTATCTACATGATAAGAAGTTTCTCATGTGCAGAAGGTGACAAAAGAACAATATAATCAGAGAAACAGGTTGTGGAAAGGCCTGAATTCAAGAAAGAGCTGAGAGCCTTTGATCAACAGAAGTAAATATGGAGTGATTAGAGAAAAACAGAAACAGAAAAGTGGTAATAGATAAGATCAGAGTGTTACTTATAAACCAGGTTATATAAAGCTTTGTTAAACGTGTGAAGTAATTTAAATTTTATTCTACCTACAAGAGAATGCCTTTGATATCTTTAACCACAGAATAGACATCAATTTTGGGTTTAAGAAATTCAGTCTGATAGCTTAGAAGGCCAGTTAGGTTAGTGTGGTGGTAGCAGATTATAAAGGGTTCAAATAATAGTATGCCAATACAAATGTAAAGAAGTATTTAAATAGTGTGGTTGAAATGACTCATTGGCATATTTGATGAGGAAAGAGACACCCCCTAGATGGTTTCATTTTTTATAAGAAGTCTTGGTGTTTAGATTATGTTCCTTTGAGCGTTATATTGAGCACCTATGCCCAATGAAGTTAGTTAGACAAGTAGATATACTGATTCAAGATTCTAGGGAGCAATTAAGGCTGGAGGAAAACAATATATGGGTAGATTTTAAAGCAGGAGTGGAGTACCTTTTCTCTGCCAAAGGCTACTTAAGTCACTCCCTCCTCCGGGGCCTGCTAGGTGCCCTGGTGACTGGGTGGTTGCAAGTCGGCTGTTAACTACAAGGTCAGCAGTAGGAGACCAGCAGCCACTCCACGGGTGAAGGACTCCACTCAAGGAAAGAGTTATAGCTTCAGAAACACACAAGGGCAGGTCTGTCCTCTAGGATTGCTATGCCTCAGTATTCACTTAATGGCAATCATTTTGATTTGGTTTTTAAATGGGACGGCTGGAACGGCTTCTATTACGGTGAAACATGTGATGTTAGCTGATATTGAGGGTTTCATGAGCCTGAGATGAGCCTCCCCCACCCTTGCTTTAAAGCCATGGCACAGGATGAGGTTGGCTAAGGCAAGAGCTCCTCCAGAGGCCATGTGTTGATAACAGAGGAGAAAGGGACCAAGGATCGATCCCTGGACTCTACATCCCATAGAGTGGAAAATGAGGAGGAAAAGCCATCAAGGAGCCTGGGACCTGCTAGAGAAGTAGAAGAAAAAGAAGGCCTGATCATGTAGAAAACATGAAAGATCTTACAGAATGAGTCAAAGTGCAACCCAGAGGAGAGTCAAGCCAATGTTGAAGACTCTGCAGTCTGAATTAATCTCAAATGTTTAATTGAATTAAAAAATATTCATTGGACATTCATTATTACAAAATTTATGCCAGATGCTCTGGGAAATAGTTACAAGAGACATATTTACTGAACTAGAACATACAACTTTGAAGTCAAAGTATCTGCTACTATCTACATAGGCCTAAGAAAAGATGAGTCAGTCTTTGAACTTCCTTGAATGTATGTACATACTGCATTTAATTCTCCATAAATTAGTGTCAAATAAACCACTCTTTTGCAATTGAAAGGTGACACCTAGTTAACAATCTCAGAATTTTATAATTCAATGCTAAAATATCCATATTTCTCAAGTAACTTCATAAAGAAATGAAGAATTTATATTATAAATATTGGAATGTCAAAATTTTAAAGAACCATTAAGCATTTTCTAAGGAGGTGCCTTAAATAAATATTAGTAATATCAGGTGATAAAGTCACTTCATTTCTAAAGAGTTCTTATCAAATTTGATGGTAACATAGATTCATGTTTACAAGACCTATGTGAACTGGCATTGGAATGAAAGTTGGGTAATACTTTCTTGACATTTGTTCTGGTGTATTTTGAGCCAGATTTGACATTTAAAAATTTTTAAACCTGAGTGGTCTGGTTTAAAGGGTTTATTTTATTACTTATTTTCTTTGCTTGGAAACTATTACAATTCTAAGTAGACAGTGCTTCAGAGTAAGTGATAACAGAAAATAATTTATTTAATTACGGTGAATGCTTTTGTCTAAGCAACAAAGAAACCAGTTAGTTTTAAAATATAAAACTCACATTTAAAGAACAAGTTATATTTTGAGTGATTTTTATGGAAAAATATTTAAAGGGAATTTTCCTGAATACAAATATTCTGAAAAATATGTAAGTGGAGGAACAGTTTTAAGAAATCATCTTCTGCTTTTCTATTTTTTTTTCTTTCCTTTTTTCTCCTGCTGGGAGTTGTATCTGTGACTTTACTTGGTCTTATAACTGTGCCTCAGTTACAAGCATTAAGAGGCCGGGCAATCACACAAACACATATTTGTTTAAGGTGTGTGTGTGTGTGTGCATCTAAGCTTCAATTTACTAAGTATCAGAGCTTCATGATAGAGAGGAAAGGTGTAGCATGGGCCGTAGAGGGCTGTTAACATGGTCTAATGGCAGATTACAAGGAGGGCCTCCCACAGTGCTTTGTTGCAGTCTAATAAGGCAGGACCTTGGCACACTTTTGGAACTTGATAATAATAACAGAAAGTAATAATAATTGAAGTTTAATTTGGCTTAGGCTAAATTAAAAATAGACTTGTTACTGTGTGAGCTAGTTTGGGTACTAACAGTTATTTGGTACATTCAGGGACTTTATACAAAATTGTGTTGGCAGAAATCAGCATAAGTATATAACAGAACAAAACTAAATTCTTTACTTACGGCCAGGTAATGTTTGGGTAGAAATCCAATTTGAGGCATTACCATAGCCTGCATTAGTGCTGGCAGCCACTTGGAATCTATACCATCTAAATTTCTTTAATCCATAAACTGTGTCTTCTGTTAGCTCAGCTTCATAAAGGTATTGGATATTTTGATATTCAATACAATCTTCAGATTCCCATTCTGTGCACTTCTGAGCACGAAGTTGAGTGGTAATCTTGTAATTTTGAAAGTAGCCAAGGATAGTCTCAGGTTTCATCCATGTCAGTGTTGCACTAGTTGACTCAACATTAGAAAAAGCAATATTTGTAGGGACACTGGGAACTGAAAAAGAAAAAAGAAAACAATTACATTGCAAACATCTTGTCAAATTCTATGTACAAAACAAATTCAATTTTTTGCTGACAGATTTCAATGTGTAATAAAGACTGAAGAAGAAGTGAGCAACTGAGCTGTTACTGACCATGAATAAACTAGCACAAGGAATATACAAGAAGTTCTAAACTTACCCTATATTGGTAAATTTAAATGACTTTTCTGAAATCAGGTCCAGCTCCTCCTATGAGATGAGTGGGGACCCCTGCTACCAGATTTGCTACCAGCGCTCCAGAAGAAAGGACGGGATTAAAACTATGTCTGTGTGATGGAACAACTGCAGACCTCTGTAGCTATTACCGCACATAGATTAATATTCTCACACTTAAAGAACCAAGATTTAAGGTAATACTTCAGAGACCACTGGTTGAAGAAGCAAAAGTAGGAAAATGATTATTTTTGCATGATATTTTGCTTCTAATTCTAAATGAGGAGCATATTTAAATGAAACTTTGCCTTCATATATCAGCAAACTTTTATTGGTACAGAAAAAAAATCACATACTCCTTTAATCCTAACTGATTCCTGAAACTTGGAGTCTGTTTTTAACAATTTAATCCCAAGACTGACATTTTTCATATCCAAATGTCTTGATTAACCTAATCAAAGTCAATTTTGACAAGTAAGAACCAAATATAAGGTTTCCAAGACCATAAATTTATATTGGTACACATGCAAATTTTATGTATGAAGACAACCAGTTTTGAGCTGATTTTTATTTTAGCTTTAATAATGTGAAATCAATAAAACATTTTATAGAACACAATCCAATATTTATATTGGCACAAAGTCTGAGGCATGTACACATTATCTTCTTATATATATCTTCTTAAAAAATTTTCCAGCAGTGGGGTTGTACAAATGGTAAAACCATTTTGGAAAACAGTTTCTCAAGCCATTATATATGTGGCCATTTTGGTCTACCTCATCCTACAAGGTCACTATGAATTGGCATTGACTGAAGGCCGTGAGTCATTTTTGTTTGCTCAGTCCTTCCCCATCCTCATAATTGTCATGATGATTGAGCTCACTGTTAAAGTCAGTGTCAGTCCATCTCATTGGAATCCTTCCTCTTTTTTGACATCAATTTATTAAAACAAGACTTCCTTTCTCAGCAAAATATTGCTCCTAATAATATTTACAAAGCACTTGAGACCAAGTGGTGCTGTCCTCACATCTAAAGGACACTTTGTCTGTACTTCCTCAAAGATAGTCTTGTTTGTTTTTTCATGTCCTTTCAGTATTTTCAATGTGCCATGGTACTTTCAACACTATAATCTGAATGTATCAATTCTTCTGTCAACTTCCTGATTCACTGTCCCATGTTCACATGCATAGTTGACAATAGAAACTACCATGCCAGGTGCAACTTAGTCTCAAAGTGTCACCTTTGCTCTTTGACACTTTAAAGAGGGCTTCTGCAGTAGATCTGACCCATGTAGCATATCTACTGACTTCTTAACTCAGCTTCCATGAGCAGGGATTGTGGATCCAAATAAAATGAAATCATGGACATTTCCACTCTTCTCTGCATTTTTCAGGATGTGGATTCCTGATGTACACTGCTGCCACCCACTTTGAAGTTCGCAGTCCTTGATTTTCATCAGTAAGCGTCTCCAGTTCCCTTCATTTTCACTGGGCAAGATAGTGGAGACTCTTAGTAAGCCTTCTTCCAATTCTGATGCCTCAGTCTTCGTATATGCATGGCTGCACCCCATTTGCTCAGCATACATATTGAGCAAGAATGGATAAAGGAAATGAGCCTGACACACACTTTTCCAGATTTTAAGCCACACAGTATCCCCGTGTCCTCATTAAACTACTGCTTCTTGGTCTGGGTTCAGGTTCTGCCTGAGCACGATTGATAGTTTGAAACTCTCACTCTACAGTGTTATCCATTGTGTTAGCCCGGGTAAACTAGAGAAACAAACTCATAGACATGCACATGGATATAAGGGTATGCTTTATATACAAGAGGAATAGGACTTTGAGAAAGCATTCCAACCCAGTCCAGTCCAAGGTCATAAGTCTGATATTAGCCCATATGCCCGATATCAGCCTAACAAGTCTCCTTCCAACTCATGAAGTCACAGGCCAGTGGGTGCAGAATTCTGGTGCTGGGAGGGGTCTCCCCATGGCTCCTCATTTCCAGGGCTCAGGGTGCATCAACAGCATCCAGTAGTGGTAGAAGCAACTCAGTGCTGGCAGGGCTCTCCACGTGACTTCTCCAGCTTTGGAGGTCTGGTTCCATCAAGGAAAGGCCGTGTGGCTTTTCCTCCAGCTCCTTCAGCTCCTTGGACGCTGCCATCTTGTCTTTCCATAGTTTGTTGTCTCTGAGACTAACTCCCAACAACTGGGGAGATAGCTTCTCATCTCCATGAGGAAAATATCGCAAGATTTCTCAGAAGTCTCAAGAGAAAACCATGCCCACATGGAGGCCTTATTGGCTACTCAATGGCTATCTCCAGGTTAACAGGCCAGACTCCACCCCTACATTTCAATCATGAAATTAACTTAAGCACATGACTGCCACATCCATCTTCTGTGATAGTCCACAAAGTGCCTTTGCGTAGAGAACAAAACATAAGACAACAACTCTCTGATATTCTCTGTGTCCAAACAAAATCTTTGTGACCTGTCAGAAATAACACCGTATTCTTTACTCCACATCTTTCTCTGAATCCAGCTTAAATTAAAGCTCCCTATTGATGTGCTTCTCTGATCATTTAAAAAAATTCTTCAGCAAAATTGCACTTGCATGTGCTATTGATATTGTCCAATAATCTCTGTGTTCAGATATGTCACCTTTATTTGTAAAGGGTAAAAATATGGGTCTCTTCCACTTGTTTAGCCATGTTTAGATCTTCCCAATTTCTTGGTACAGACTAATGAGATTTTTAGCATTGCGTCATGTTGCTGAACAGTTTCAATTGATAATCATCAATTTCTGAAGTCTTGTTTATTTCACCAATGCTTTTAAGACAGCTTGACTTTTTCCTTCAGTATCATTGAACTGGATCCTATGCTACCGCTTGAAATGGTTTCATATCGATCAATTATTTTGCACATTGAATCTGTGTATTCCTTTCAGCTTCTTTTGAATCTTTCAGCTTAAGATTCTGCCCATAAAATCCTTCACTATTGCAACTGAAAGCTGCGTTCTTTTCTTCATTTTGTGATTGTGTTCTTTCTTGTTGACTTCCTAACACTGTATCTTTGTACATTTCTTAATAATTCTTTACTTTGTCTTCTAGAGCTGCCCTTCAAAGTTTGCTTGGAGTTCGGGGGGGGGGGGGGGGGTTGAGGTGGAATTAACAATTTAATACAATTTGTATCATTTTTTAAATATTCGTCCCATTAAACCACATAGAAATAAGCTTGCAAAAAAAATCTGAAAAATAAAACATATTTTGAACATGTTAAGAGTAGACAGATGCCGTTTAATCCCAATTATTCAGTCATTTCATTATTATGTTATGGCTGCAATGCAATCCTTAACTTCTGGTGAAGTCAGCCCCCTAAAACCCAGCATCATTGAGATTACAACTTCTATGTTGTTTTCTGCCATCTGTTCTTCAAAGCTTTCCTTTAGAATCAAAATGGCTATAGAGATGGGATCTTCGGGATCGAGGTCCTCGTTATATGTTTCTTTCAGGAAAGTTTTCCCATTCACATAACTCTTTCACATTCCTGTGGCTTTCCAGACAAAGTAAGCACCAGATGGATCTGACTGAAGTAACAAAGACCATCCCTCATTCCAACCAAAAATTAGTAAAGAAATTCCAAATGGACATACACCAACTGACTGGGCATACGCTTAAAGGAGAAAAGCTCCTCTTTGTACCAGGAGTGCTGTGAGAATCGACTCTTGGTAACCCAGAGTCCTGCTCAGCTAATTTCCAAGCTCTGTGTACAAGCTTAGTGTACACTTGGCTCATCATACAAAATAGGTTTCTCTTTCTCTTCTGTAGCCAATACCACTCCATTTGTGGTGATGGAGCTCCTCCAGCTACAGCAGCCTAAGCATATTCAGTCTAGACAAGTTTACCAGAGAGGCTGAATTCTGTCACGGAAAAGATGTATCCTTTTATCCGAGACCCAAAGCACAATTCTCTGGAATTTTCTACTCAGCTCTTTGACTTCATCACTTCTTCCATTTGCTCTCCCTACCTTTTTTCCAAGAGGTTTCAGTGTTTCCTCTGATGGCAGCTTTTTGGCCTTTCCTTTCTCTGCTGTCTTTATAATGACTTCTTGGTTTCATTGTGCATGATATCCTTCATGAAATCCCATATTGTTAGGTGTTCAATCACTAATGTTCAATGCAGCATCAAATCTCTTATTGAGTTGGTCTCTAAATTCAAGTAGGATATAAACCATGTTGGAATTTGGCTCACAAGAACTTGTATTTATTTTCTTCAGCTTTGTGATCAATTGGTCTGTTTAGTATAGAGTTAGTTCCCGCCCTCGCCTCCGCTGATGATACTAAGTTTCTTCATTGTCTTTTCCTGAGGATGTACTTTATTACTGTTTATTATATCTGGAAAGATCTGTGTGTGTAGTTGTCACCTATGTTGTTGACAAAAAGGTATTGGCCATGAACATGTTGGTTTTCTGGCAAAATTCTATCGTTTGATATCCAACTTTGTGTCTGTCATCAAGGTCATATTTTTCAACTCCTGATTTTTTCTGTTTCCAACTTTCACCATCCAATTTGTACATTTTTAATTTCAAAACTCAAAGTGGCAGAATTATTTCATTTTTTCAATACTAGTGTTAGCATTAGTTCATTAAGCTTATCAACTAGACTTCATTCTAGGGCTACAGATTTTGTTCTATCTTCAAGGGCATTGTACTTCAAGATCTGTGTTAAAATGTTCTTTGTTTTCTACAATGTTCTTTTTTTATCATAAATGCAATGCATTTTATTTTCAAGTTGTCATTTCCACTGTAGTAAAGTATGAATGACCGGTCCCATGACCAATACCAGTCAATTTTGAGTTCATCAGTGTTTATGTTCGAGATCTTGATGCCTTCCAGTTAATTTCTGATGATTTCCTTTTTGAGTGCCTTCCAACCTGTGGAGTTCATTTTGGGGCAGTGCATCAGACAATGTTCCACTGCTATTGAAAAGGCTTCCAGTGCCTGATGAGACATAGCTTCCAGCACTACAGCAACACTGTTGCTTTTCACCACAGAATGAAAAGTTGACTGGTGAATAGTAGAGAGATAATGTATAGCACAGCAATTTCATTCCAAGATATAAACTCAAGAAAAAGTAAAACATATGTCTGCACAAAATGATTATAACAGCTTTGAAATGATGAAAATAATTCAAATATATACCAACTCACAAATGAATAAACAAAAATCTCTAGACAGCAAAATAATTTAAATAGTGACATACGGATGCATTCTTAACCTCAAATACACTATGCTAGGCAAAGAGCAGACATTATGTGGTTCCAGTCATAATTAATAAGCAGAATAGAAATAAATCAATAAAGACAAAAAGCAATGGTTACTTAGGGCTTGATGCATATTTTAAGAGTAGATAGCTAAATAGTGTTGGATTCTGTTTGAAGTACTGAGAATTTTCTAAAATTGGTTATGATGATAGTTGTACATTCAGTAATGATACTAAAAACATTGAATGGTACACTTTAAATTGGAAAATTTTATGGTATGTGAATTATATGAGAAGATTTCCACGGTAGGTGGAAATGACATGATCTTTCAATGACATTTACCAGGAATATGTTTGAAGGCCCCACCCACCTAATATATTAATAAATCTGTTGATTCTGTTATTGTTCGGAAGGTCAATATGGGTTCATAGCTTTTAGTAGTCTGCCATGGCATTTTGCAGAAAGAAAGATCTCAATAGAGTAATACTTTTAATTGATGAAGGCACAAGCTCCAGGCAAATGTTATTTATTTTTGCTTTTGGTTTACCTAGCTAAGAGAAATATAGCAACCATTGTGATTTATTTTCCCACAACAGCCTAAATGATGGGATTTACACACAGAGTGTTTGGCACATATAGGCACTTAAAATATTTGCTGACTGTGTAAATAAATTACTGTTCATTGAATTTTTGTTCGGTACAAATTCTAGTTCATGTTTTCCAATCAAATGAACCAAAAATAAACCTAATCTGAGGCAAAACACAGAGTAAAACTCTTAGGCAGTTTTAAAATGATTATCTCAGAGGAACTCATAAATGACCCACAATTCTCATTTTTAGCCAGTATCTTCTCTTTTGATGAACTCTTCACTGAACTAGACCATTTCAAGGCAACCGCCCTATTGAATTACAGATACAAAAAGGATTACACTCATTTTAGCATGGAGAATCAGATTTCCATTCTTTAAGAATGACTAAAAACCACATTTTTTTCTATTCACAGATGGTACTCATTTGAACACATCAGTCCATGCTTCCTGGAGTAATAACGCAGCTTGCTCAGGTTTTCTAAACATGACTGAACTGTGATGAAGCGGTCAACAGTCAGTGCCAAGGTATTCAGTACATTACATTTTTATTTATAAACTATTCTTATCGGTGAAATACTTTCATCATGGTTAAAAGGAAGATCTGTAGATCCATTTATGAGTTGTTACAGGTTTAAATGCATGCCGACTTTTAATGATTACTTAGCAGATGCCATCTAAAATGTAAATGTGCATAAAATGTAATTATTTTGTAAACACCTGGATATCAAGTAGTGGAACTGGCTGGCCTCATGACAGATTTCTGTTGTTCCTTCATATTAACTTCTCACTAGCCTAGGTAAGTACACTGAAAAGTATACAGTAGACCATGTTTCATCATTTCTCTTTTTATAACTGTTTCTATCTTTAAGCACAGGTGTGCTGTTTTAAGCAAACGTGTGAAAATTCATATGTACAAAGCATACACAAATACTGCATAAACTTTACTAATTGCTTAACAATAATATATTTTTTAGTAATTTTATGAGCTGGGGTTGATTCCATTACAGCTAACCATTTTATCTGTACAAAATTTAAATAATCGATAATCCTTTTGAAACCACAATCTACATATTTATGGTCTCAGCTGACCCTGTGGTTAGCAGCCCAACGTCTAACCCATAGTGTCACCAGGGCTCCTTGATTGTAATTATAATAAAGACTAATTTAAAATAAAGGCAAAAGAAACAGAAGTGAATATTGGCACGATGTGATTTGCTGGGAACAGAAAATAAATAAAAGCAAAAAAAATCAATGCACTCATGAGTGAGAATAATGGACAAAATATATACTGCACATTTGTGGGACATAAGTCTGGAACTCTACTCTAGAGTATTGTAGCAAATTCAAAGGGGAAAATTAAGATGATAGATGTCTATGATGATAAAAAGAAGACAAACTAAATGAATTAACAATGCAATAATATCTGCTACTAAGATCAAAGTTATATTTCTTGTAAAAAATTTTTATAAAAAGTGACCATTTAATGAATAGTGTCCTCATCAATATCCTCACATAGTAGAGGCTAGGTATGTTCAATTAGGGGGGTTCTTATAATGGATCTCAGTGTCTGTGAGTGGTAAAAATTTTAAACATGCTATAGTGAAACCATTTCTTCAGAGATTAAAATTATACAACTCAAACAAATTCACTATGATAGTCTAGCTTAATCTGAAAACAGATTTGAGAGTAGCTAGGATAACATGTACCAAAACTTACTCCTATTTGAGTAGCACTACAGTCTGGAAATATAAACTGACACACTGCTACTAGTGTGGAATTCTAAATCACGTTGTAAACTCACTCTATCTGCACACAGAATAATGTGTCCCAAAAAGAGTCAGATTTACTAAATATTGTTGTGTCTTTTCCAATGTGGGAACAGATACACAATTGGGGCTATATTATTTTATGAACTGCTGCTATAAGTATTTTAGATTTTGAAACAACTACTGATTACATTATTTATATAATATTTAAGTACAACTTATTCAAATATACATTTCTGGAGAATATCAGGAGAATTGGTTATAAAATCTTTTATTCTGGCACAAAAATTACTTGTTTCACAGTCATTAGTTGGGTAGCTCTCTATAGAAAGGTTCCTCATAATGGCATCTAATAGACAAAAAGTATCTACTGACAATTTTTAGTTGAATTTAAATTGAATTTATTGACAGTAAGGAAGAAACGGAATGATCGGCATAAGTAAATAAAATGTCAGCTTTGGATGTAGATGAAGTAGAAATGGTTTTCCCCAAGAGATTAGATAAAACCACTTGGGGAAATAGCTAGATATACACGACAACTGAAACCATGAGTCAATAAACATTTGAGGGGAGAGCTTATTAAAAAAGAACAGATAGTGATGAATCTCTAAACTGAATCTCTATTCATGTAGATAACTATTGGAAATTAAGTACAATAGAAAAAAGAAAGTTAGATGAGTCGAAGTCTTGCAAATACGGAGTAAATATTTGTTGAATAAATCAACTATTAATGTAAAGAATAAATTGGCATATTTATTAATGATGGATTAATGTATTCCAACGTTAATTGTACCTACATATTTTAAAAACATTATTCTGTTCTAAGGACACTCACTGTACAGATAATCTTCAAAATACAGTAAAGACCTGGATCCGAAGATTGGGAAGATATATGTAATTATATAAATCACAATATTATTGTTATAAAATTATACTATATATGTATTGCATGAGAGTGTAAACTGAAACAGCTATTGCCTCGAGGTATTGAAGAATGGAGTATGGCCCAGAAATTCTGGGTGGCACAGTGACTAGCAAACTAAGGAGCTGTAGAGTGAATAGATCAAATTCTGGACTTAAACTTCACTGTAACTTTTAGCTAATTTCTTAATTGTACATAAAGGACAATTCAAGAAACACAATGAAAATCAACAGTTGAAAAACTAATAAAAACTGTAGGGGAGAGGCAAATGTAGGGGAGAGAGGATTTAGGTTTGAGTCTCATAAAAGGAGGATGAGTGAGCAGGCCAGGCTGCAGAGGGAAAGCTCAGAAAGGTCACACATTGACTCCACACGAAGCTTTTCACTCCAGAATGAAGGCGCTCAGCCACATCGCCACAGGTGAGCAGTCTGCAGTTTTGACCTAAATTAAAGAACCCACATTCATCAAGGACAATAACAATCCAGAGTTCGTGGAACAAATTAGCAATGATGTGCACTGTGAACTTTAAGAGAGACAGTAAAGGTAATAGGCCTGAGGAAACATGAAATACAGTCGAGGATAAAACGTGATCATCAGAAAGTGATCACAGGATAATTAAATTATAGGAACCATCAGAAAAGTACTTCAAAAAGCTAATATAATTATTGCATTTGATTGAATAAAAATACCACCATTAAAATGTAGATAAGGATTTTCAGTGGAGAAATCAAAGGAAAATGAAATAAGATGACTCCCTAGAATGTAAGTCTGTTGTCTGAAATGAACAAAAAAGAGTAGATTTGTTTAATAAATACCAGAATGATGAATAGAACTGTTCCAAATGAGAAAGGAGAAGAAAAATTGGAAGCAAATGCACAGAGTTTCAATCACTTATGAGACAAGATCAAGTGAGATGGAACCGGAGTCACAGGAGGATAGAGGAAGAAGGCAGAAAAAAATCTGAAAAAATGGTTAATTTTTTTTCCATCAAATTTTGAGAAATATCTATTTTAAAATATAAAAATTAATTGGAATAAGTAAAATAAATTTAAGGAAAACAACTGGCCACATTATTGTTAAGTTTCTTAGAAGTAAGCATTTTATTAATCCTGAAAATTATCAGGGAAAATAACATATTTAACTACAAGAATAATAATACAAGTGGTAAAGAATTTCTGGATAAAAACTAGGGATACTAGAATGACAAAAGCATGACATCTTTAGGGTGATAAAGAAGAAAGAAAAGCAACAAGCCACAAAACGCAAACCTGTCAAGCCAGCATTCTACATTCAGGGGAAAAAAAAGTTCTTTAAATGTCAAAACAAAATAAAGATATTTGTTTTACATAAAATCTGGGAGAATTTTTGGCAAACATTCCCACAGTACAAGAAATACTAAAGAAACCCTTCAGCTTAAATAGAAATTAACTGCATCTTGGAACTAAAGCAATAAAAAAAGAACACAAAAAGGCAAATAGGTGCAAAGAATATTAGTTCAACTAAAAGTCTACTGGCTCGCAATAAAATAATTCGGTGGGAATGATTATCAACATAGAAATATAAGACTGAAAGTATGTGGATGGTGGGTGCTGTCACGTCAGTTTTGAATCCTGGTGACCCTGTACAATGGAAGGAACATCACCCACAAAATTGTTGCTAAGTTTGAGTCCACTATGTCTAAGATTGAGTCCACTAAGTTGCTAAGTTTGAGTCCACTAAGTCGTCGCCACTGTGTCCAGGCATCCATAGAAGGGTTCTCCACATTTATACCACCTCTCTACTGGACCAAGCGTGAATCCCTTCGCCAGTGATGGTCTCTCTTGGGACAACAGGTCAAAGTCCATGAGATGCAGTCATGTATGCCATCCTTCCTTCAAAGGAGCATTCTGGACTTCTTCTCAGCAGTCGCGGTGCTTTGAGTACTCCTTGCCAGCCGTTGTAATTCAAATGCTTCGATCTCTTTCAGTCTTTCTTATTTAATGCCCGACTTTAGCATGTACATGAGGTGATTGAAAATACTATGGATGGGGCTAGGTGCAACATATTCACCAAAGTAAAGCCTTTGCTTTTTGGCATTTTAACATATATAGATGTAGAGTATTTTAATATTTCAAAATGTCACAAAATATGGATGGTATTATACTTTTGCTGGATTTTGCATATTTTATATGAAATCTTATATTTAACTTAAGTAGATATTGTAGTAAAGGAGCTATAAAGTAATATCTTTAGAAATCACTATAAAAATAATAATACAGAAAATATAAATAAAAAATTAACAGGAATTAAAATAGAATGTTAAGGCATTGAAATTACTGCAAAAAGAACATAGGCATTGAAAATGGTAGAACAAATAAGAAACAAATGCCAAAGAGTAAGTTCAGTTCTACTAAATTAATGATAACTCTAACTCAAAATGTATCAGATATTTTATGTGAAAGGCAAAGACAATCATACTGGAAATTTATTTTAATTTTTGGTGTTCAAAATGGAAGCCTTTAAATACAATCTGATTCAAAAGGATGGGTAGAAAACGATAAGCAACACAAGTAAAAGGGTAATGGTTTGCAGCTCTATTATTATCAGACACAATAGCCTTAAAACAAGAATATTCCCAGAGATAAAAGGTACAGTTTATAATGTTATAAGGTCACTTAGGCAGGAATACATAATATTAATAAAGACATGTGTTTAATAAAAACATTTCATATGAAACAAAAGCTGACTTAATCAGAAAAAACATATACAGTAATATTTGGTTATTTTAATATTCCCTTCTCATTAACTAGTGTACCAAAAAGGCCATGGATACAGATGTGGAAAAATACTATCACTCTCATCAAGCAATCACACAAATAAGGCCAACAAATTAGGAAGACCAGCAAACTCACACATTTCTATTATGATGTTGCTGACTGACAGATAGCGGAAGGACTGTGGCGTGCCAGAACAAATAATTCTGTCTTAGAGCAAGTACAGGCAGAATGCTCTTTAGAAGTCATGGTATCAAGAATTCATCTCACAAATTTTGGACACTTTCAGTGGAGACCGGTCCCTGAAAAAGTACATCATACTGGGTAAAGGTCACCAAAGCAGAGGAAATCCCTCCAGGGAATGGACTGACACAATAGCTACTGTGGCCCAAGTGTGACATGTGAGCATGGGCAGGAATGAGAGGTTATTTTGCTTTGTTGACCATGGGCACCTGCAAAGTCATGGCCTACTTCACATCAATTAACAAGAACAGCATTGTCAATAATTGGGGGGAACCCCCATTTTTTATGTGTTGAGGGAAAACATTCAAGGGTTAAATTATATGTTGAGTATAGGGCAAACTTCACTTAAGATGACTAAATTTCAAAATATTGCATCATATGGAAATCATCTCTGACAAATCAATGAATGAACGAACTAAAGTCCTATGATGTAAGGCTATCTACAAAAGTCCCAAACAACGGTAAATTAAACCGCCAAGCCCGTGGGCCGCAGTCCCGCACTCAACCACTACGCCACCCGCCACCGGGGCTCAGCCCAATTCTGCACATCTTTATGAAAGCAGACTCCTTCATCTCTCTCCTAGGGAGGACCAAGCAGGTTTGACTCAGTCAAAATCAGGGTTGCTATGATTCCAACTCGCAGCAGCCCTGCAGAAGAGAGGAAAGTCCCCTGTGGCTTTCCGTGACTCTAACTCACTGTGAGAGCAGAAAGCCTCCCCTCTCCCTGAAAGAGGAAAAACCACCTGGTGCTTTGAACTGCTGACCCTGCAGTTAGCAGCACGAAGTATATCCCACTAGGCCACCATGATGCCCCTTCTCCTAGAGCTGATGCCTGGAATTCAGACGTCTAACCCCATAAATTAAATGATAAGATAAATGCTTGCTAAGGTCATCCCCTTTTTGTTTTTCTCTTATAGTAACACTAAGAAATAAAGACAATATTACTTCATTAAATAACAATTATCCCCTCGAAACAGGATTTGTATTGTTACCTTACTATGCTAATTGGAATTGGATTAAATTAAAAAGTACTGCGAGCTCTTATACATGGATAGTAGATGCCAATCATGAGCAGCGTCAGTAAGGTCAGCAATTGCAATATCTGTTATTTATTGGCCACTGAACATCTGTTTTCAGTTCATACACACAGAGATATATATAATGCTGTTGTCTCTTTGTTGACAAGAGATAAACTCACTTGACATGCTGGCCAACAGAGATGAACCAGTTTGAATTTGAACCAAATATAAATGAAATGTTAAAGTGCCAAAGATGAGCATAAGAATTTTGATAATGCTGTCATTCTAAAGCATTTGAATAAACAGCCAGAATTCTTCAGTATCACATTTCTGCACTTGAATGAGAAACATGGTCAAAAGATGCTTATGTCCTAATAACACAACACTAACAAAATAGCGTCACGTTAAATATTTCAAAACATTGAAAGTGAAGTTGAAGCTAACTTTCAAAGGATTATAACAATTTACCAAGTCTTAGGACAATTGAGATAATGAAAAAAAAGCAACCAAACTTAATGAGTTATTCAAAAACAGAAAATGGCTTAATTCTTAAAATGTGTACTTTCTAAACTACAGGGTAAAATATAAATTTTTATTTCCTACAAATTCATAACAAAACTAAGAATTTTCAGTATTGTAACAAAAATGTAAATATATTGAAGCAAGCATAATTTCCTCATTAATTATTAAAATTTAGCACAAACTCAATCTGCAATCATTTTTATATTATTTTATCATGAAAGGGACTGACTGTACATGAATAGACAAAATCTATACAAAAGTGTACCCAGGCATTAGTAGTCAAGGAAATGTTAAGTAAAACTAGAGCAGGATAGACGTTTAGACTACTATAATGGCAAAAGCAATTGGTGACACCAAATGCTGGTGAGAATGAGACTTAGAGTTTATATTTTACAGTGTGTGGGTAGTTAAAATAGAGTAAGCATTTAATAAGACGGATGTAACTTGAGCCTTTAAAGATTTGTTCAAGTTATTTATTGCAGCTTTATGTATAAAAATATACCTTTTCTAAGAATCCAAATGTCTATAAAAGTCAATAGACACAAATAAAAACATGTGTGTGAATATAAACACACATATACACATGGTGTATGTGAATCTGTGCACATGCCAATTTATAAAAATACCACAGAGACAACATATATGCATATATTTACTTACATTTACAGATAATAAGCCAGTTAGATACATCATATAAAAAAATGACACAATAACACATTACTCAAACCTACAACAGCTTGAGTTTCACAATTATATTGAAATAAATGTAACCAGACATAAAAAAAACATTAAAAATTCATATAACTCAAAAACTGCAATTAAACCAAATTGACTAAAACCAGGACAATGATTTTCTGAAGGCTGGAGGCAGGATTCAAGGCAATATGCCACTGGGAAAGGAAGAATTCTATACGGGGATTGAGATTTAGTTAAATGGATTCTTTGTGAATTTGTCAAAGGAGCACTGATTGTGTAGTGGTCATGACCACAGGTCAGCAGGTCAAAACCACTCCCCACGCCTCAGGAGAAACAAAAGACTTTCCATTTTCCTGAAGGGCTCCGATGAGCTGGAATTTATCCAGTGGATAAATTATCCAGTGGATAATACAACAGTGGATGTTGTATTCAGATATTTGTTAAACTCAACTGTACAAATAAGTTTCTGTGCATTTCAAGGTATATACATTTCTGATAATAAAATGACAATTTTTAAAGAAAGTTTTGGGCTGAGCCCCGGTGGCGTAGTGGTTGTGCGTGGGACTGTGGCCCACTGGGATGGAGGTTCAATTCCGGCTCCCAGGAGCAAAGGCTGGGCCTCCTACTCCCACCACCTGAGGGCAGTGATGCCTAAAAAAATAAATAAATAAAAAAAAAAGAAGAAAGTTTTGCTACAGGTAACAGAGCACTAATATTCAAGAGAAGTCACAAGTAATATATGTATATAGGAATTAAGATACTAGTATTATCTAGATAATATTTATATAATGCTGAATTTTTAAAATTGAAAGATAATTTCTTTGGGGACTTTTACAGCTCTTATAACCAGCCATATATCAATTATACATCAATTTGTACATATGTTGTTCATCATCTTGTGTGTCATTATTTTTTTTTCTGTACATCATTATTTTCTAAACATTTGTTTTCTATTTGAGCCCTTGGTATCAACTCCTCATTTGTCCCTTCTACCCCTCCTGCCCTCATAACCCCTTGATAAATTATAAATTATTATTTTTATATCTTACACCAACTGATGTCTCCCTTCACCCACAGCTTGTCTCCTAGGTTGGGAGTGGGGTGCTTATGTGTCAAGCCTTTCAATCGGTTCCCCCTCATCCCCTACTCTCTCCACTTTCCCCCTACCCTTCTGGTTCCACTATTCCCAGGATCACTGAAGACAAAACGGGTCCACAAGCAAATGTGGATGGTACCTGGCTATCAAAAAATATACTGTCTGGGGTCTAAAAGGTTTAAAGTTAAACAAGCAGCCATCTAGCAGAGAAGCAATTAGCCCACATGGAAGAAGCACACCAGCCTGTTTGATCATGAGACATTGGACTAGATCAGGTAACAGTCCTCAGAAAACCACAATCAAACAAACAAAAACCCATATTGTTGAGAATGAGGGGGGAGGTCAGAGCGGAGACTTTACACCCATCTGGAGATAATGGGACATCCCCTCACAGAAGGGTCCCAGGAAGGGATGAGTCAAGCAGAATCAAGCAGAACAGCACTGATAAAAGACACACTATTCCTCTGGTTCCTTGAGGCTTCCTCACCCCCACTATCTAGACCCTAGTCCTGCCTTTCACTGCAGGCTACACAGTATGTGCACAGGTACATACATATAAGAGACAAGATGTCACAAAACATGGACAATTTTTATTCAGAAATTATGACTAGATTTTGTTCTTTAGCACTTTCTATTTGAGCCCTTGGTATCAACTCCTCTTTTGTGTTACCATACTAGAAATTAGCCCAAGTATGACATTGACTTTCAACAATCTTTTAGTAACTGCTGAGTCTGTTGGCTCTTGAGGATTTCATCCTATCCTGATTTTCAAAAGTATCTATCATACATTTAAACATTTTTCTGCAATGGCATCTTAAATACAAAGGCACTTTTGAATTCTACTTTAAAATATTATCCTTTAATATAAAACAAATATCATTAATGTAATTGCTTTTAAATGACCCTGCCAGCAACAGTAGTTTGAATGTCAAACTGCTGATAGATTAGAACAAACCTGCTAGTTGCTTCAGTGTTAACGAAAGTAGCAGTATTGTTTCTGTAAAGATTTATAGTCTTGGAAATCTTATGGAGCAGTTCTATTCTGTCCTAGAGGGTTAGCCTACATGTCACAATGGGCTAAACAACAGTGAGTTTTGTTATTGTTGTTGTTTACTAGTTTGATGGTGCAGTGATTAAGGGCTTGACTACTAAACAAAAGTCGAGTGGTTTGAAATAAGCATCCCAACAGGAAAGTACATGTAGCAACTTGCATCAGTAATTTGGACTTTGGGGGCATTTTACTCAGGGGCATGAAGGACACTTATGATCACTGTAGCTCACAATCAATACAGTGACAAGAGTTTGGGCTGCATCAGTGCATTTTCTTATGCAAAATGGGTTCTTGAAAGGAAAAAAAAACCTTATCTGAAATAAGTTAATTGATTAGAAAATGGGGCTACTCATTTTTTATGTTATTTTAGTTGGCAGTGACTTCATTATTGTGATTCAGAAGAAATAAGTAATATTCATTGTCTTTCTAACATTTCAATTTATGTTTAATAATTCTTAATAAGTTATCCAAGCACAAAATTAATGGATGATTTATTAGAGATTTCAGTAAGTAGACTGCAAGAAAAATAATACAAGCAATTGAGTAATATCCTAAAAATGTGAATTTTAAGTGTTTACTCTTGAATGGCTGAACTTATTCATGTCTAATAATGATTTGTGTGTGATTTTTTTTTTTGGCATCACTGCTCTCCGGTGGTGGGAGTAGGAGGCCCAGCCCCACTGCTGGAATTGAACCTCCGTCGTGTGTGATTTTTAAAATAAATATATATAGCTTCCTCCCCCAAAGTTCTGATTTTTTATAAACAATGAAACTTTTATTATTTAGGATTCACTAATACAAGGTTATCAGTAATTTTCAGAATACTCTATTGAATGATTTTCTTATATTTATGTTGCATAGATCTTAAAATTTAATCTAAAGTAATGTAATATGATTTTTTCTTCAATAAAATTCACTTATCCTATATTTCAAGCTTTTTGCACTATCAATAGATGCTTTTTCATGAAATGTTTTCTACATGCAAAGAGCATATTCCTAAAACTTTCAAGGAATATGGTTACCAAAAAGAAAGAAGGGAACTTTTAAACACACACACACAACTTAAAGAGAGAAGGAAGGGTTTTTTTTTTTAATGCAGCGAGGTGAGGTTGGGAGGAAGTTGATATGTAAAGGCTGTTATGGAAAGTATCAGCTACAGCTGCACAGGACAGGAATGGAAAATAATGTAATAAGATATGCCCCAGTTCCTAAAGAGGTTAATAAAAATGTTGCCTGAAGAACAGCTGGGCTTAGCGAGAGCTGAGATGAAGAAAAGTGTGGCTACCTAGAGTTCACATAAAGAAAAGTATTAGACCACCAATAAGGCCAAGGAGAATTATGCAAAGTAATATATTGACTTTTACAAACTATATACATTTAAAATTAATGTTGAATGTATAATTTACCTAATTTGATACCAGAATATATTATAAAATAGAAGCTACTACAATTTGGGAACTGATTTATGATTAAAATTAAAACATGACTGAGAATTTTAAAAATTTCCCAGAAATATTTAACTATCTTAAAAATTATGCTATATTAATATTTTTCAGGTTGTTGGTTAGGCACATATTTGCTGCTGTTGTATTGTTAGCTTCTTACTCCTGGTTACTCTGTGAACTGCAGAATGAAACACTCCCTGGTCCTACCCCAGTCTCACCCTTGCTCGTGCATTTCAGACCACTGCTGACTCAGCACCCAACAACAAGAACAACCTGTCCTGAAGATTATAATCTCCAGTTTTCAACGAAGGACTCTAAGTCCTCTTTATTTTCCTGTAAGCAATGGTGTGTGTCATCTGCAAATAGAAGATTTCTAATGAATCTTCATCCTTTTCTAATGGGACATTCTTCATAAATTCCAACACATCGTTATTTTTAACCAGGGGCAGATCCCTCCTGATAACATGTCAAGTACATGAGATAAAGTCTCATCCCACTTGTTGCTAAGAAGCATTCTGCTTGTACTTCTTCGAAAACAGATCTGTTCCTTCTTCTAGCAATCCACATATAATATACCCAATATTCCTCACCAGCACTACAATTCAAGTGCACTACTTCATGTTTGCGCTTTCGTGCTCATTACCCAGCTCCTGGATGCATAGAGACAATTGAAAAATAGCATATGTTGAATCAGCCAAACCTTAGTCCTCTGGGGGCTGTCTTTTCTTTTGAGCACTTTACGGTAAATTTTCCCTATGCAGTATCAAGTTTGATTTCTTGGCTGATGCTTCCAATGGTGTTGATTATGTATCTGAGTGAAATCAAATTCTTAACAGCTTCATTATTTCCTTTATTTATCGAGATATTTCTTATTCAGTTGTGAGGGTTTTTTTTTTTTTACGTCCTCCTCCTTCTTTACGGTACTTTGGACATGTCACTGAGAAACCAGTCCATAAAAAGAACATCAATGCTTGGTAAAGCAGAGGAGTAGCGAAAAGGGGGAAGACCCTCAGGAAGAGGAATCGGCACAGTGGCTGCAACAGGAGACTCAGACATAAGAACAGTTGTGAGGATGGGCCGGGGGCGGGGGCGGGGGAGATTTTCCCTTGTGCAGATCCACTGTGAGTCACAACTGACTCAACACCCAACAACAAGAACAACCTATCCTGAAGATTATAATCTCCAGTTTTCAACAAAGGACTCTAAGTCCTCTTTGTTTCCTGTCAGCAATGGTTTGTGTCACCTGCAAATAGAAGATTTCTAATGAATCTTCATCCTTTTCTAATGGGACATTCTTCATAAATTCCAAGACATCGTTATTTTTTTTCAGCTTACAGATAAATTAAATATAAAGAATATAACCCGAATGCATTACCTTACTGATTCTGAACCATACAGTCTCTCCTTGTTTTATTCATAGGACTGTCAAATGGTCTAAGTACAGGCTCTGCATGAGCATAAATGCTATGACATTCCTTAGTGTTTTTCATAGTCTGTTATGACCCACACAGTTGAATACCTTTGCATAGTCAATAAAAAACAAGGTAAGGTCATTCTTCTTTTATCCCATTACCCAAGATACATCTGATATGAGCAGATATGGCCCTCATTCCATATTTTCATTTGAATCCAGCTTGAATACCAGCATGTACAACTGCAACCATTTAAAAATTAACTCCAGAAAAGCCTTAGTTTTGTGTAACATCAAAGATGTCATTTGATAATTGCTATATCCTGTTAGATTATATTTCTTTGGAAATATGTAACACTTCCAGTCAGTTGTCAAGATTTCCTGGCATAAATGAGTGAAGGGTTCCAGCAATGCATTCATATGTTAAATTGAGGTTTCAACCAAGTCCAAAGGAAAGACGTTCACTAGTCTCTGTGGTCCAAGAATTATAAATAATAAAAACCTAAATCCAAAGAACAGAATAGTGTTGGATCTTATATTGTGAACACCCAGTTTTCAGAAGACTATGGTTGGCATTGGAAGAAGCAAATTCATTTGCTTGTCCCCACATGGATTAAGTCTTCAGTAAATACCTCTGATTATAGTCTAAGGAAGGATATTATCAGCCTTGGTAAACACAGAGAGTGTTGTAAAAATTGACAATGGCAGATGTAGTTAGGTTGAAATAAACATTATGATTTTATGTCCTTTTTGTCATTTTAAAGTTGTTTCAGTTCTTAATGTTTTCTTTCTTCTCTTTGAGGTTTTCTATGTTTGAATCTAGTCATTATTGTTGTTTTATGTTTGTTTCATTTGTGTGATTTTGTATAATTGTATTTTGTTTCATATTAATTTCTGTGTATGAATTCCAAGATAGGTAGATTTGTAAACACAGTTTCTGAATAAGGGCAGGGAAGATGAGAGAGGGTGGAATTGGGAGCTAACAATGAAAATGAGATGAAAATACTCTGAAATTGATTGTGGTGATGATTGCACAAATCTTCTTAATAAGACTGAATGACTAAATGTAAAGTATATGCCATTAAAAATGTTAAAAAAAATTACCAACTCAAACTCACCCGGTGATGCCAAAGAATTATAACTAGATGATCTACTTCCATGAAGATAATAGTCAAGAAAACCCTACAAGAGCAGTTCTAGTCTTCAACACCTGTGAAATTCTGCCTAATCTGTTTCAACTTATAACTCCGAAATAATTAGACTTAGAATCCATCCTTCTCTGGCTATAAGTCAACAGCTCTATCCATCAATCATACCATCTTCGTGAATAATGACATTGACACCGTATTTTAGGCCACTCATAATTTCCTTCATGAGACACTCCCTTAGAGCCCACTAAATTAGCTCTTCCCCCAGCTGTATTGAAACCCTGCCTATTTGCTGTTAGGATTTAATTGCATCTTAAATCTGTTGGCTTTGGGTAGAACAGATTGCCTAACATCAATCAGTTAGAGTTCACAGGTACTAGGGAAGATAGACACTGTGTGAGAGTTGCCAAGAACTAAGAAATACTTGAGATACCAACAGAAAAGTGATCTATACAAAGCCCTTATTTGGAATTTTAGCCTTCCAAACTGTGAGAAGATAAAAGTATTTTTTAAGACCACATACTTGTGCTAAGGCAGTACTGGCTAACTATGACACTCACCACTCAAGTTACTGCAAATAAAAATAAGATTATTCTTTGATATGTGCAATAGAAATTTTCTTGATAACATATTGAAGGGCAAGACAGGATATTTAGAAAATGGTACTATATTATTGATTTAGATCAGATAATCTTAGTAACCATTAGTGTATCTGGTTGAAAGTCACAGTGCACCCTCTCCTAAAATTGGGTGTCTAGTCTCAAATCCTTCCTATAAAGTCATCCTAAGGCTACCAACAAGCAGCATTCAATTCATAGCCCTCTTTTCAAGGAGTCTTTAAAAATATATTTATCATAAATCTATTCAGTTTATTAATATCCTTGAGAGGTTTACTTCAGTTGCTTTATATTTATTGGATAGGCCTTGAAATAATAGTGTAGCTATTTGGATGTTGCAGGCAGAAAACACCCTTGCTGTTTGGTCTGAAATTCTCTACTCAAATCCAGGGCGTGTAAAAAATAAATAACTATTGATTATTCAGCTTTCTACCAAACAAAGAGTGTCCAAAATCCTTCATTATTAGATGCTCTTTTTAAAGAAGAGTGGTGTATTTAATATTTAATCAATTTGAAAAAGATTTTATTAAACATCTGAATATTTTAATTCCTCATTTACTAGCAATGCTAGTAGTTACTTCTTTCTGATCCATGACAGGCAGCTTAAATGCTTTTTTTGTGACTTCAGCAATCACCCACCGGCAAAAAGAATGTGCCCATTAATTTGCTTAAGAACACGTGAAATCATGTAAATTTCTTGCATTTTTTACTTCTTCTCTGCACTTTGGAACAGGTAATGGAGAGGAGTGGGAGTGGGGTGCAAGCAAAGGACAAGAAAAGTTTGAATTAGTGCATAATTTTCAACCAAAAAAAATAATGCTAATGTGCAACTTACTCAACACTACTTTAAGGTGACATCAATTCTTTCTTTTCATTGGTGAAAGCCCTCTATTTAAAAAAATAAAGTAGAAAAATTGAGGTCAGATTTAATCATAATTTCCCCAGTGATTTCAGAAAAGGCAAGTAAATTTGTCCAATGTTTGGGGTAGCTACAAATTAGGATGTATAAAGCATTAGCAAGCATACTTCTTACACAGATTTTAGGAGGAAAGCATTCAAAACACTGTTGGTGAGGATTTAGTTTATGTATACGCTAACAAATGTTGCAGGGGTGTTCATAAGAACCAAGGCATAGAAAGGAAAAGAATATGGGCAGAATATTGAATACTTATTGATCCAAGCACATTATATCATTACACATATGAGTGTATATATGGTCTTGAATGTGACCAATATTATCCATTGGGCATAAACTTAATACACTCTCTTAAAAGTCACAATGGCATATTTAATTTCCCTTCAATTATTTTAGTCATATGAAGGAAAGTAGCTTCATTTTCTAACTTGTTCCAAATTACTGAGCTTGGAAGAGCTCTGAACAAATCCAAACTCTAAAATTATCATCCACCAAGAAAAGAAAAAATATGAAACTCAATACTAAATTGCAAGATTTACTGAGATTTGATAATATGAATAACTTGATGCATTTTGAATCAATTCTAAATCTTGCAATGCTTATGGACTTGCCATGTTATTTTTTATTGATACAGATGTTTTTGCATAAAATGCTACTAAAAGTACCAAGAATGTGAAACTTCGTTTATAGTGTTCCCTTCCAACATGTTTAACTGTGACAATAGAACCAGCTTAGAAACCAAATATTTGTCTTCCTATAAATTCAATCTTCATGATGCACATTTAGCTGTGTCCACATAAAACCAAGTTTACACTGAAAAATTCCTGAAAGGAAATGTTAAGGTCAGACACTAGGTAATGAGAGAGTGAGTCAAATTTAATTTCACTTTATGTAAAAAATAAGTATAGATTCAGTGACTCAGAACAGGCTTTACACTATGACTAATCTTAGGCCACCATAAATTAAGAATCCACAAGAGCTATAAAACCATTTCCATTCTGAACAGTGATTCCCTAGTTGAAGAAATAATTCATATGAATGCAGGAAAAGACAAAGAATTGTCCTACTACTATTATAATCATAAAATAATATATTGTAACCTGAAATTTTAAAGATGAAAAATGAAATATTTTGAAGTATTTCATATTAACAGTTCACAACAATTGTCCTTAATTAAAATATTTTCTATCTTCCTAGGAGAAAATACAATTTTTCCTACTGAAAATATAGAAATAATATTTTACACTGGAGCAAAACCTTTATGAAAAATGCTAAGTTTTCAAAGAAAACAATTCATTCTTTTACTTTCAGAGAAACTTCCAAGAATCTATATTGCCTAGAGCAGAGATGCTCAACGCATCCATTGTGATCTACTAGTCAATCACAAATGCAGTGTGGGTAGATCACATGGCACTAAAAAAAAAGATGTAAGTCTATCATCAATCTCATCACTTAATTAATGCAGCAAAACAGACAAGCTAAGTCTTTTGCTTTTAAAACTTTTCTTTGCTCTAGCCAGTCCCGACATTCCTGTGCTATCCTTGGAAAGGTGCTGAGTTTGATTCACTTGCATCAAAAATTGCCACACCGTTTCACCTGAATTCTTCTGGACTGGAAGATGTGATTTTGACAATACAAGTCGACATTCAGCTCATGTCCAGAACACGAACAATTCTGGAACTTCCTCGCAGAGGGAAAGTACCCAAACATGAGAAAAGGTGCTACCTCCTTGCCTGCACTATTTGGCTCTACTTATTGAAAATGAGTCAGCCTTCCAAGTACCGTTCCACCATGATTGATGATCATTTGGAGGTGTGCTTGAGGCTGGCTGTCAGCAGCTACTGTCCAGACTATGTATCCCTGACTCAATCCATTCAGTGCAAGTCATCAGAGTAAACTCAGGTAATGACAAAAAATGTACGTAGATAATTGTGTTGTGCTGTGCAATTATACAAGGTACATAAACATACAATGTACATATAAAGAATTCTCCATTTATGAATAAGTGCAATAAATCAAAGTAAATGTTTTGCATTTTTGTAGTTGGTAGATCACTTTGACTTGATTATTTTATAAGTATTTCACATGCTGATAAAGTGATTACACCCCTGGTCTAGACTTCTCTGTTAGGAGCTGTGTATAAGATAAAGTCAAACATGACACAGCCCCCATAAGCAAAGAATTCAAAATGGAACTGTGTGATTCTCAAATGTCAAAGGTCTCAAATGTCTGTGTTTCAAATCTTTGAAACAAAGATTTCTGAATCCTGATTCCATAGACTTGGAGCAGAGTCTGAAAGATACCTATTTTAACACCTGAGAGTGAAGAGAATCAGGATACAAACTGAGAAATGTTGATCTTCAGTAGGGAAACAGGACTACATCTAACAAGTGAAATGCATTGTTAGAATTCATTCCATTTCTTCTCATATGGCCTTCCATCCTGAGTTAAGACTGAATCCAATTTCCTAGGGAGGTGACATCTTGTATCTTAAGTTCAGGACAGCTGCCACCATGGGTCTCTGCCTCCTTTCCACTAACCAACCAATGCCAACCAGTGCATTAGATATCAGGTCTGGTTTTAGAGTGTAAAATGACTCATGTGTTTGAGAATTATGATCTCATCCACCTTCCTTTCTTTTCTTTTCTACCAGTTCTCTAGGAACTGGCTGCGTTCCAATGCCTCAGACCAATTTACCTGATACCAGACCACCCTGGCGCAGACCACCTACCTGGATTGGAACAAGCAGTATTTCTGTCTCTCAGAGTTTGCCCACCCACAGGGAAAGCACCTGCCACTCCTTGCTGGAGTCCACTGACACAAACTCTCCCCTGTGCTTCCTGTGACCTCAGTGCGACACATTACCCCAGTGTGACTTATCATACGTCCAGTGTCCCACACCGTGCAAAAAATCAGATCACCCAGAGAGATGCTGCCAAGTCCAGAATCTGAGGCCTTCCCCACTTGAGAACAAGATTCAGCCACCAGGGGTCAGACCCATGAATCTGTAGTTTGAAAGCTTGGTATGTAATTGAAAGATCTCCTAATGAAATCCTATTTAAGAAGGTTTCAGAGAAAAAAACACAATTCTGTGTGACATACAAAAGGACAAGAGCAGTCTGCGTAAAGGGAGCAAAGTCGTGTGATGATGGAAAGGTAGAGGGAGGCTTTCGGGAGGCAGGCTGGTCAATAATGACCACCTGCTGTGAGGCGCTGTGGAGTCAGTTCTTACTCTGAACAATGTACATGCAACAGAGTGAAACACTGCCCAACCCCACTCTTATTCTGAGCCCAGGATGGCAGGCACTGTGTCAATCCAGCTGAGTGATTTCCTCTTTTTCTCAGATACTTTACTTTGCCGAGTATTATGCCCCATAGAGGGTAACCTTTTTTTTTTTTTTAATTTAGGCATCACTGCCCTCAGGTGGTGGGAGTAGGAGGCCCAGCCTTTGCTAGTGGAGCTGGAATTGAACCTCCATCCCAGTGGGCCGCAGTCCCGCGCACAACCACTACGCCACCGGGGCTCAGCCCAAGGGTAACCTTTAAACCGCATTCTGAGTATAATATATAAAATCTATTAGTCCAATAAATGAAGTTTTGGTGGAGGCATATACGAGGAGGAACTGTAATGGAGAGACAAAGCGCGGATATCTACCTACTCAGAAGAAGGATTCTAAGTGGGGATCACTTCTGAGGTACACTGGGGAGGGAAGGAGACTGTAACCTTTGGAGGATTCTGGGTCATCTCCTACACAATGTATTGTTCATTATCACTTTTATGCTTCAGCACACCAAATCTGTCCTTATCCTCCAGAAAATAAGGATTAACTATCAACACGTAAGTTCTGGTTAATTACACATTCAAACAAATGCAATGAAAGTGGGTAGGCAAAAAATAAGTCTAATGAACAGGCTGAATTGGCTTGGAAGGTAAGACAGGAGGGTAGTTTTTACTCTAGCATGCAAAAGAAAACCCTTTTAAAAGCCAAATTTCATGAGCGCTTGTTTGGAGGTGCAAGCAGGGTAGCATGGCTACTTGTATACCCTAAACCTCTTCAATCAAGCCCACAGTTTCAGGAAGAATGCACAGGGAGCAGTGATGGAGGAGGAGGTAACAGTCTATCCAGCCAGATCAGCCCAATCAATTCTGGCGCTCAATGGGTGACAGATGCCATAGTCAGATCACCCTCACATGTTGTGATATCTGTAAGAGTTCCCAATAAATCAATAAAAATATTAAAAAACAAAGACAATTTCCATTGAGTCATGTCCTGCTTATAAGGGGGTAGAACTAGCTCGTTGAGTTAAAAAAAAAAAAAAAAGAGCCCTAAGGAGCTGAATTGCTAAGTTTTCATATGTAAAAGAAAGGACTGAATCACATAAAATGTCTATGTAAATTTTTTAATTAAAATAAATAAATAATATGTCTATGTAACTGTCAAGAATCGACATTGCTAAATCAAGAGGAGAAGGAAGTCCTTCTAGTTATCCAGGATAGGAACTAAGTGGGGTTATTTCCTGAATACCTGCATATGGGCCTGGCAAAGGGGTTGAAAAAAAATCAGGCACCCATTAGACTCCTATGGGGAGATCCAAACTGGGTATTTTCAGACACAAGTCTCCAGACCCACGTGGGAGGTCCACCTGGGTACAGACTAGGCCCACACACGTGACATCATTTAAACTTAGCCAGTAGCATGAGCCAATCCTCAACCACGCCTCCCCGAGCAAGTGGGGCAGGTGAGAATCAAAGCAAACAGTCCCAACACACTTCTCACTCTGACTCTGGTGTGCTCTGCAGGTGAAACTGGGAATCGCTCGTGCGTGCGTGCATACAGCCACCGCCCAGATCCCATGGCCCCTGTCCCACTCACGTCTCTGTGCCACTGGGACTTCCTAGCTCCACAAGCATGGTTTCATGCTCCTGTTCCTATATTCTGTCTACGTGTTTTTTCACACTCTGCCGTGAGCTCCGCACCACTTTATCCTGTACGCTTTCCAGAAACTGTGTGCTTTTTGAGACTGTAAAATATGAAATTTCCCTTTTCCTCATAAAACTCACTTGGATTGGGCTGAGCCCCGGTGGCGTAGTGGTTGTGCACGGGACTGCGGCCCACTGGGACGGAGGTTCAATTCCAGCAGTGGGGCTGGGCCTCCTACTCCCACCACCGGAGAGCAGTGATGCCCAAGGGAAAAAAAAAAAAAAACTCACTTGGATTACAAGCATGCTTCTGCCACATGAATTCATTCATCACTGCAAAGCAAGACCTGAGGTACCCAGCCAGATCCAGAAAGCTAACATTTCGGTGCTGTGACTCAGAGAAAAATCTCTGGGCTCCACCTTTCCAGTAGGCAGCTCAGGACAAACTTTCTGTCCCGGGAGCAGAAGGCACAAATCTCCGCCTCACTCTCCCGGGGTACTTTTCATTTCGAACTCCTCTTGGGCACCTCGGAGGCTGAGACACAGGCTGCGGACCTGGGCTTTCGAGGTGCGGGATCTAAATCCCCAGGCTTGCAGTTGAAACCAGCAGTCTTCGTAGGAGGGATCTGGGGCCTTGTGCCAGATGCATCTGTGAACCCTATGCGACTCAACCTGGCTTTTAAAGCTGATGCCAGCAAGACTACTCTTCGCCACTTCTCCCAGGGCCACAGAGAGATCTGGGTAACCACTGCTCTGACAAAATGGACGCGAGGACCCTCTACCCGTAGCCCCACGTGGCTGCCCCGACTCTCCTGTGCCAGGCCTGCATCCATGCTTTGCGAGCTGCAGCTAAAGCCTTTCCTGGGATGCCATAAAAAGACTGTTACCCCGGGCTGCCTGCGGGCCCTGCACTCTGTGCCCAGTGTACCTGCCTCCCTTTGCTTTTGTTTGGGCACATTTTGCTTGTGCTGCTGCCTCCCTGTTAAACTCGCAACTGCTACTGGCCCGTGGTGTGTAAGTGCCGAGCTGTTTAAATGGGTCGCTCTCTCTGCAGGATTCCCACTCCCCGCATCTTCTCCACGCAGGCCCTCAATTCGCCATTTCCTTTGCAGAATAGCTGAACATGTGTTCCTCCGCTGACCTTACAAAGATGGCCTCTCTTGCTCCAACAACGCAGACAGAGGGAGGAGAATTATTGGGTAGCCAATCCCTTCCTGTCCCTCCATCTTTGCCTTCCCCCACCACTTCTGGTTTTTCTGGGCTATTTACACATGGTTCCCATAGTTGGTCCCTTCCGGTTTGTTTTCCTCTGACTTATCTTCCGGTTCCTTCCAGGTTTTCAGGTCAATCCCGTACAGTCCCCACAGTCAGTCCCAGACTGTCCCCTCTTTTCTGACTTGCCTTCCCAGGTCCACACAAGTTTTTTTCCCCTGGTTCTTTTGGTTCCTCCAAAAACTCGCCCCCCACCCCCAACTGGCTTCCTGAAATGGCTGCATTAGCAGGTGTATTGTGATGGCAAAACCAATCCCCCATCTGTCACCAATCAGATCTTTTCTGCCCCTCGTGTTAATGGTAACTTTTCAGAACATCTAAATAGAGAGCTTGTTTAACAGTCTGACCTGGTGGACAAACTCCAAATGTGCTATCCATCTCACATTAAAAAAAGGTAAAGAGCATCATCTTGATCTATGATTTCACTTGACAAGCTTTGGGGGGTGGGGGGTTTGTGAAGTGATGATAGCATCTTCCATCAGCTTGATTGATGTTTCTTTCTGGATCCTAAGAATAGCACCATGTCTCATTACCAGTACTGACTTTAAAAAAATAGTGCTTCACTTCAGAGCTGGTCTTTCAAAGACAGATATGTTTCCATTCAGCATTCTTTTTGCTAGTCAGCCAGAACCCAAGGCACACATTTCACCGTGACCCATCTCATTCTCAAATTTTCCATTAAAATTTGCTAAACAGTTCCAAGGTCATCCAGATACCATCCACAGCTCTTCAAGGGTCCACCATCAGTCTTCAAGTTCAAGTGCATAAATTTGATCTGTTGGGGAAGTTGACAGACGTCCAGAACAAGATTTGTCCTCTATTGCCACTTCACCTTTTTTGAAATGAGAAAACCACTCATACACTTGAGTTTTCACATAGAGCTCCTCTTATAAGCTGTGTTCAACATCGCAACAGTTTCTGCAGCATTTTTCCCAAGCAGGGGAAAAAATTCACAGTGGAATGCTGTGTTAGTCCAGGTAGACTAGAGAAACAAATCCAGAAACTCTTAAGTGTAACACAGAACTCTATATCAAAGAGCAATTGTGCATAAAGAAAACATGCCAACCTAATCCAGATCAAGTCCTTAAGTCCAATATTACCCAATATATCGATAGCAGTCCATAGATTTCTCTTTAGATTCACACAGCCATGTAGTGATGCTGAATGTAGGAAGATCACAGTCCAGTGGGTGGACACTCTTCTGGATCCAGTGGTGATGAAGGGATCTGAGGGCTGGCATGGGTTGTCACATGGCTCCCCCACCTCCAGGACTCTGACTCCATCAGCATAACTCCATGTAGCTTGTCATCAGGATTGCAAAGCAGAGAGGTGTCTGGCCTTCAGTGAGCTACTTATCTCCATAGTGCTATCAAAGGAGCTCATCAAGCTGTCACCTAATTGACAGACTAGAATTCATCCCTTCCTCAAGTTGACAGATTATGTAACAGCCAACATATGCTGTTTTTTAAATCAAACATCAGAAAAAACAAGGTAGAAGTGAAAGTACTTTTATGAGAAAATTCACTGTGACCAGAGAGAACTTCCCAGGAGAAGTCACTGGATGCACTAACTCAGAGCAAGTTGCTTGATGCTTGCTTGGTGGGCTTTATTCCAGTTTGGGGAGTAAATCCTCTTATATCCATTTTGAATATTTCAACCAAGTTTCAGTAGAAAGTTACTAGCAATTTGAATGGGAGGAGAAGGACTGCTGCTAAAGATAATGGTCTTAGAACCATAAATATGAATTGAGGGTCATTTCCACAGACAACACATTTTATAGACTTAATTTGATAAGTAACAAAGAGAAAAGGCCTGGGTTAGACCAAATAGAAGTCCCCAATTTAAGGCATGATATGACGATGTCAGAATGAAATATTTTGAAAAACAGGAGACAAAGAAAATAGAAAGATCTTTAAAGGAGCTCACCATCGGCATTAGTCTCTTATAATTTTTAAGGGATATCATAAGGTAGACTTGAAGAGATAATTATCTAGATTCAGAGTGAAAGAATTTTCCTTTAGAAACCTGATAGAATGCAAACGAGATGCATTGAAAGTTGTGGAGTAGCTGGAAAAGTCTGAGTATGTTTATACCTCTAGTACACGCATCTAACAATAACAGGCTCAAGAGGTATGGTTTTTAAGAAGGCAGAGAATGGAGAAGATTAAGACATAGTGCAGGGCACTGCTAGAAAGAGTGAGTGCAATCATTCATGAAGGCTGGTATTTTTATTCAAAATATATGGAAGATAAAAGTTGGTATAAAAAAGAAGAAGCATGAAAGTGAGTGTGATCTGCAACTAGAAAAGTCGGAGAAGAATACAGGATTCCATACAAAGGAGGAGGGGGAAGCAAATGTATTGAAACACTTACATGATCATTTCTTATTTTAGACTATGATAATAAAGCATAATTCAATATACTATTATTGTTTGGTTCTGACTCATACTGACCCATGTCTGAGCCTCTTGTTTCTTGTAGCACCACTCACCTTTAGGTGCTCCTCTTCTGGCACTCTCTCTGACAATGTTCCGTTTCTGTTCATTGGATTTTTAGTAAGTAGCACTGTTTTGATACTATCTGTGAGGTTTTCGGTGACAAATTCCTCTGAAATGGGTATCCTGCTCCCTCTTTGTCTGTTCCTAGTCTGGAAGCTGTGCTAATACCCAATCACTTTGGGTGATTCTGCTGATGTTGAAATACCAGTGACACAGCTTTCAGCATCACAGCAACACACAAACCAGCACAATATGACAAAAAGTTGCTGGGAATTTTTAAACATGTTGGAGCTTTGTAAAATGAAGGATATTCTTGTAAACATGATAATGTTTATCTTTTATCCTTCTTCCAATCTCTCATTATTGTAAAGAAGAATCAATGAACTGTATACCTTCAATGAAACAGAAAAAGCACGTGTTGTATTTTTCGTTTAGTTTTTTTTTGTTTTGTTTTGTTTTGGCACCACTGCCCACTGGTGGAAATGGGAGGCCCAGCCTTGCTCCTGAAGAACTGCTGCTGGATTTGAACTGCCAAGCCAGTGGACCGCAGTCCCTCACTCAACCACTATGCCACCAGGGCTCAGCCGACGTATTGTGTTTTTCAATATGTGTTTTGCACAGGTGAAACTCTGATGGTAGGGTGCTTAACTGCACAGTCAAGTGAAAAGTCAGTGGTTTACAACCACCAGTCATTTCATGAGAGGAACATGTTGCCTGCTGATCCCCCAAAGATTTATATTTTAAAAGTCCTAATGGCACTTAGTTACTAACCATAAGTTCAAGATTCAAATCTTCCAGATGCTCTGTGGGAGAATGATATGGGGGTTAGCTTTTGTGGGATTTCCAATACTAGAAACCCCATGGGGAAGTTCTTCTCTGTTCTGTAGTTGCTAAATCCAAACAAAGCAACTACATCAAACAGAGTTTGAATTGACTTGACCATTAAGATAGCTAATGGTACTGAAAAGTTTATGGAGTGGTCCAGAAATAGTTACCTTTTTCCTGTAGGGTGCTGACATTGCATGTGCTTTCATCGCCTTCACCTGCTGAGGTTGAAGCTCTTACTTTAAAGATATAGGAAGTATTGGCCCGAAGTTTCATGAAAGTATACATGTGATCTTGGGGAGACACTTCTGTAGCATTCCTTTCCAATGTTAGGATGTAGCGTGTAATGATTCCATTGGTCTTTTGGGGTGGATGCCACTGAAGTAAAACTGACTGCCAGCTAGTTGCCACACATTCGACATTCTGCACAATACCTGGAACTTAAGAGACAAACAGGGGCCAAATGTTAAAATGTATTCTCATGTCATAGAGAGATGTTTGAAATAACTGCTGGATAGAATCATGTTCAAGTGTATAGACAAAATTGAAATGTAATATACAAAATTTTCAAGCTTTTCTCTAGAAGTTATGCATAGGATATAATAGAATTCTCATTATATATAATAATTATTAAAGTGGCTTTTCTTTATAGGTTGAATGTCTATAATATCTCTCATGTGTGATGTGCAGCTTCTAAAGGTATACCTATATAGGAGTATAGGTCTGGTAGCTAATGTTATGACTCTGTTTAGTATTTTTTCCTAATCTACCTATTTTCTATAACTACCATATTTACAAAATGGGAATATTGAAATTGACATATCTAATACTCAATTAGTGCGTGCATGATACTTTTATAAGTACTTATTATAGGTTTCCTGAGCTATTTTTCAGAACATTAGTAAAGGAATGTAGAAGCATAGAGGAGTCCAGTGAATTTGTCAAGTAGTACAACTGGTACATAATGGAACTTGGAACCAAATCAAGATTCTCTGACTTCAGACCCTCCTTTTTGATCTGGTACAAGTATTATATATGCATCCTGTCTTTGTAGGTAGGCATCAATAGAGGGCAAAACTCTCAACGATTTATAAATTAAAATGAGTAATTTAGCAGTGAGTAATCACCAGTCTGAATTTTGTGGTTCATTAAAACAAGAAAAAGTGATTTAAAAGGTGCTGGGAAGAAGTAATAGGAAGGAACTTACTTTTAAATTGTTGACCAAAAGTCAGTGAAGAAGACATGAGCACATTAGAGACATATATCCCAGTTGAAACAAGAAAGAGTATATTTCTTAGCTACCACGAACTCTTTCATAAGTAAAAATTATTCAGAATTCACATAAAGGCAAGATCGGCATATGTCCATGTGCATGACATGATGAGTAATGAATTAAAAAGGGTGAATAATTATGCTAATGATACTTCAGAGCTCCCGCCACATGCCACAATTCTGCTTCTTAAAGGAAGATATGAATATTGTCTTATAAAAATAAAATCCAGCATGTGAAAAATAACTGCCTCACTTCCCCATACATCCCCCCCCCCACAGCTGCCTATAATGGTACTAAGAATGAATTAATTCAAAAACACACACAAGTCTACTCTGGTTCAAAACCGGTACTTAATTACAGTTTCTATCATTTAAAAGAAAACCCTCTGTTTAAATACATGTTAAAAAGAGAAGGGTAGGGTGCGTTAGAGGGAAGGGGGTTGGAGGAGTAAATAATAAAGGTAAGAGGGGAAGGGAGCACCAGGATGAACTGTGTCTGCACAACTCCCTGTAAAGTGTGTATAGGAATATGTATATATATATATATATATATATATATATATATATATATATATAATTAAGAAATGAGATGCAGCCTAGACTTAGAGCACTAAAAAACTGAACTTAATCTTTGGGAGTGTTTTTAATTACCTATCTATATTTACTGCATAAACTGGAAAGAGAAGATAAAAACATTAAATATAAAATAAAACACTGAAAAACACTGTGTCTAACCTGATTCTTGAGTTGTGAACTTTACTATGTTACTAAATTGATTGCCGTTTCCAACTTTGGTAAAGGCAGACACGCTGATCGAATATGTACTCACTGGTTCCAAACCAGCTAGTGTGGCTTCACTTTCAACACCTGAAACATTCTGGAAAACATGGAACAAAACTATTAATCACACAGCATCAGCAAAACGTTCTAACTGTAAGAAATATTTGAATGCGCCAAGATTGTCTTTCTATTTTTTTTCAGGTGTATAAAAACGTTACTCTGCACAACAAGCCCTACTTTTTTCCCCCCAACAGTCTGCTGATAGATAACTTATCCACTGGTTCAATCATCCAGACATATCAAGGAGAATTGTACAATCACCACCACATCAATTTTACACACACACACACACACACACACACACACATACACACACTCAGTTAAATCGCCTTAACAGTGAGTTGTGCAGTCACAATCCATCCTGGTGCTCCCTGCCCCTCTCACCTTCCTTATTTACTCCCCTAACCCCCTCCCCTCTAACACACCCTACCCTACTCTTTTTAACATGCAATTTAATAAGCATATTCATTTGAAATAAAATGAAACCAATATTAAATATATACTTTTATTTCGTGAGGTATGCTTAAGCTTATGACTCAAGCAGAAACCAGGCACCTTATCTTTCTTAAAAAAAAAAAGTCAAGATTGTTGTCGGGGTTTTTTAACTAGAATATTTTGTTTTCATTTTGTCTGACTTCTCAACCCTTATTTGCAATAACACTGATTATTTCCTTAATTTGCTTAAATTGAAGTCTCCAGTTTAAAATAAACTTTAGTGGTGGGCATACTTGATCTTTCTAAAATTCATCTAAATTTATTTTTGAATGCATGGCTTTGTTCCGGTATGAATTAAGTTATCAACAGCTACCTTATACTTGGTTCTGAGAAGACAGCAGTTTATAATTAAAAAAAACCCTCTACTCCCTTGGACCTTGTATTGGAAATTTCCCAAGACAGTCCTAAATGTTTATTTTTAATGTGATCTGATCATATAGTAATGAAAAACAAATCAAAGGTTCTCAAACCTGCTTGGAAAAGAATATGCTTTTCATAGAAAATGTATGATTAAGTATAAATATTGTATTCAAATATAATTGTCACAACTTAGCAAGCAGTTAAGATTGGTGAGGTATCCAAAAAGAAAGGGCAGACAATTTTCTATGTAGCACTATCCTAGGAATATTACACTGCATCAGATTCAGAGAACAAACCACTTTAATGTTCTTAACACTTAAGTAGCCAAAAGTTACAAGACTAGATACTCTCAAGGTATTTAGAATTAGAATATTTTCAAAAATAATTTTTAGAAAATCATTAACATTTTAGCACTTTTTTCTATCACACCATTTCCATCCATTCATTATACTTTAAAATCAATACTTGTCATTTATCAAGCATACTGCTAGATGACACAGAAATTATTAAATGATATAAAACATGGTCCACCATCAGTGAATTTTTACATGAACTTTAATAATTGTTGGCCATTGAAATGCAAAAGCTGGAAACAAAGGCATAACTAGCTGACAGATAATGGCTTAAGTGATAGTAACTTGGGAGATCCCTTCATTGAATTTTCACAAGACAAAGGGCTACTTCACTGTAAATAACTCATATCAACAACACAGTGAGTATTCACTTGAAGCTCACCTACACCAGAATACACAAGGATGAAATTGATTACATCTGTTGGAAGAGACTGCAGAGAACCTCAATATTATCAGAATCAATCTTAATTGAAAACAAGTTGAAGCTGAAATTAAAATAAGCACACAAGAGATGAATACTACCTTGTATATCCCACCTGAATTTAGACAACATGTCCAAAATAGATTTGATTCATTAAACACCAATGACACAAGACCAAATGACGTGTCCAATGACATCAAGGAACATGCATGAGAATAGCAAAAAGTCATTTAAAAGGCAGGAAAGAAAGAAAAGACCAAAATAGATGTGCTCGAGTATAGACAAGCAAAAGCAAACAGAAGATGGGAGATAGTTGTGGAGCTGAAGAGAAACTTCTAAGTCCAGAGTCAGAAAAGGAAAGGGAAGAGCATGCTGGGAATTTCTGACAGCTGAGAGAACTGAAGAAAAAGGAAAATACATAAATCAGCAAAGCCAGGAACATAAGTATGGAAGGTTTTGATGGCCCAAATGGAGAACTCTAGGTTATGTGTTGGGTTGCTCACCTTAAGGGCTTCAGTGCAAACCCACCAATGATTCGTACTGCCTAAAAGAACTAGTCAACATTCAATCCTTTCAGGAGGCAACATGATCATAAACTGATAGTATTGAAGGCTATATTAAAGTGAATAAATGAACAAAACACAAAGGTCCAGGAATTTATGAAAAACCAATTTAAATGATTTCAACAAACAGATGCAATGCTAGAGCTCCTCATTCATTTCTGCCAAGAAATTTGGAAGACAGGTGCCTGCTCAAGCAACTGGTTTTAACTCCATTCTGACTGAGAACAACCACAAAGGACAGGGAAAGTTACCCCCATGCCTTTCTGCAACTGCAACCCTTCACAGTAGTAGAACGCCTCTCCTTTTTCCTGAAACAACTGGTAGAGATCCATATTTGTGCCCATTCCAAAGAAACATGAACTCTAAAAATGTGCAAAATACTGAACAATTTCATGACTATCACACACATATAAAACTTTGTGCTGAAGGAGTCTGCTGGCAATGCCAATGCATCCTTTCTCCACCTCGACATACAATACAATATCTTATGGAATAAGAATTATGACGTTTTTTTACTACTTATATATTCATGATAGCATTTCTCTTAAGAGAATGACGAGAAAATCTTGGCTTACAAATTATTTTCATAGGAAGGCAGTGGAATACTGGCATTTTATACTCACTACTATGACCACAGTTATTTTTAATCTATGTAAACAATAGAATAATGAATGTATTTATCTTATGCTCATAGTTGCTCTAAATGCTTCATGTTTCCCTTATGATTATCAGTTTAAAAATGTATGCACCTTTTTAACGTCCATTTTTCCATGGAAGCAACTAAGTCATGGAGAAGTTAAGCAACTATCCTTAAAGAGTACAATAAATCTCAAACAGGATTTGAACTGAATAATCTCATACAAGATTCCTTGTTTTATCATGTCTGTATGAGAGATTACAGCTCCAGAAAGATTAGGTCACATATATATACCACCACTGAATACACACTAAGAAAATTATCTCCCTCCTTTGGTGATCCATTTCTCAGAGACTCATATAGCCAAACAAGATTAGACAGAGGGTAGATATTAGAGTGCTAGACACTAAGTGTCATTGCTCTAAGTTCACACTTCTTGAAAACAGATACCACATATATGGAATAATGTAATACAAATTCTTACTCAGCCTATCATATTTTAAACTAATATCTTGGTTTCCAGTAAGAAAATCCTTATTCCATATAGCATAACCTTAGTCACTGATTTTGATATTCACTATTAATCTTTAGTCTACACATGCTATAAAAATTATAAATTTACAATATCTGACAACAAGTATTGGACAAAATGTTTACTGTCTATATCATATATTCCTTTTACCATAAGTAAATAAAATCATTTCACTACTTCATTTGCCTTTGTAGGAAAAAATACCCTAGAGCTGTCTTAAGTAAATTCTAACTATGAAAAAAATATGGCAATTAAATGTAGAAACTGTACAAGTATCTGTAAGATCTTTAATTACATCAGTTCTGTGGGTATGTCCACTGATAGGGGAAGGGAATTGTATTTAGTATTGCAAATGAAAGCTGCAGTAGAAGAAGAAGGTCTACATTATCAGTGTGGTCTCTTGTAGTTTATCACAGTATGAGTAGATCCCGGCTATGCATTGGGTTGTGACGTTTGCAGTCAGTAGCTGGAACCCAGCAGCCACTGTATTCCCATGGGCTCACTTGAACCATTATAGTCTTGAAAATTCGCAGTGGTCTCTGTGAGTCCACACTGAATCAATGAAAGTGAGTTTGGGTTTGTGCTTGTTTATCTTACACTATGAGAGAACATCACCAATGTCTGCTACTTTTATTTTCTATAAAAAAGTTAAAACTTAACCTGGTATTCTTGTATTAGAAAATAGAAATCAACTATTTTTAAGTTAATAATAGGTTCCTAGTAAAGCATAAACTAATTATTATCCATTTTCCAGGATTAACAAAGTAGTGGAAATACTCCTCAAATTATAAATAGCCACGCATTTTAAAGCTTACATAAATAAGTCTACAAATTAATTATTAAGTTCACATACCTTTTAAATAAGTTCTTAATTTCTATATATAAACTTTATATATGTAATGTTTAAAATATAGCCCTTGTTTAATTTAAAGCAGCTTTCCCCTAGCTGTCAAAAGACTTTAACTCAAACAGTAAAAACTTCAAAATAAACATTTATTGTTATAATCAACCTACCTTATAAAATATCATATCCGTTTCATTCTCATGAATTTTAAAACTATATATTTTGACAATACCACCTGGAAGAGGACTTGGGCTCCATTTCAGCCTGACAGAGTCTGCAGTATAGTTGATCAGAGTCAGATTTTGAGGAGGCGCTAAAGGCACTGCAGGAAAACACATTAGAAAATTGACATCCAGGAAATGTTTATCGGGAACTTACCATGTGACTTTACCTTCTTGAAGACAGTAAAGAGAATTTACATAACGGCCTTTTGCATTTCAGAAAAGAATGTCAGAAAGAAGCTTATGCCTGTAGCTGGAAGACTATAGTTCCCAAAATACCTTTAGACAGAATACTTTGTTTATGCAGCTCCAATTAAAAAAAGAAGGGAAAGAAAACACAAACAAACAAACAATGGTTCAGCACAGTCGATGAAGGTGAGAGAAGGAGAGTAGGCATCCTTTCATGTCCATGCTTCCATGCTGTTCCTTAGAAAGAGAGAGCACGTGATGCCACAGTGAAATCACTTGAAGAAAAGGGGATTTCTGCTTACCTGACTCATCTGTGTAAAAGAAAAGAGTACTGGGAGGACCAAGTCCTTTTATAGTCCTTGCAGCAGCAAAAAAACTATATAATGTAAATGGTGAGAGCTCTTCCAAAATTACATAGTTATCAGAAGTAATAACAGAATAATTTTCATTTGGTCCTTGCAAATTTAAATCATAGCTTATGATTGCACCGTTTGGCTTTACTGGGGGATCCCATGATAAGAGAACTGAGGTAGAGGAAAGGTTTTTAAAAGTGTTGATTATTGGTGAAGTTTCTGGGACTATAAAAGAAAAAGAGAATGTTAAATGAAACAAGGTGAATTCGCATTAAAAGAAGAAGAGGCTTCAATAATAAAAGGACTTGATATTAGTAGATACACATTTTAAATTTAAATTATATAATAGTCTATTATATTTATTAAAAGGCTAGTAATTAACAGATAACAGTAGAGTCTATATAATTTTACGAATACTGTTGTCTATCAGAAAGAAATATAAATTAAGATAGAAAAACAATCTGCTTGAAAGGCAATAAAGGGTCTAGCCTACCATCTTCTTCAGTTTTGATGTATAGCTGGGCAGTATAGGAATCAGAGAATCCCTTTTCTGTTGATGGAGTGATTTTTAATATGTAATCAGTGTATTTTTCCAGATTATCAAAATATATGCTTCTCTCATACGTAACTAGAGGTGATTTCACGTGGCGAGGAGTCTGCTGCTGTAAGCTCAGTGAAACATAGTAGAAGACTAGACCATTTGGTCGAGATGGTGGGAACCAGCTTACATTTACTGCAGTTGACGAAATGGACTCATAGGTCAGGTTTCCAACAAGCCCTTCAGGTACTATGATGGGTAATGTGCAAAATATAAAATATTATTATCAGTTTATGAGGATACTTTTTGAAATGGTATTTATTATTACACAGCTTTTACACTATTTAATTGCAGATGTGGTAAACATCACGTGTGATATCTTTTAAACTGCTATTTTAAAATTATTTAAAATAAACCCTGCCATTTTAAATATATGTCAACATTAACATTAGTTTATATATTCTCTTCGCTTTTGCTTTCCACAGCATGTGTATACATATACACACATACATGTACACACGTATATGCACACATGTACACACATATGTATACACACGTATACATATACACACATACACATACACACATGTACACACATATGCATACATACATGTGCACATACCCAAGGGGACTCCACAAAGTTGGGGAAAAATGGAATTTAAAGATAATGAAACTTTTTGTAAACTTTTTGAAGCCCCCTTGTACATATATTATAGATATTCAAATAGTTAAACAAGGAATCAATACTTTCAGGCTCTTTCTCCTAAAGATTATCTTTACTATCCATAAGAGGAAACTCAGGTCAAGGCCTTAAGTGATTGTCTGACATTATGTTGCTCATAAAAAAAAAAATTAAAATTGCGGACTGAGCCCCGGTGGCATAGTGGTTGTGTGCGGGACTGCGGCCCACTGGGATGGAGGTTCAATTCCAGCAGTGGGGCTGGACCTCCTACTCCCACCACCGGAGAGCAGTGATGCCCCCCCCCCAAAAAAAAAATTAAAGTTAACAACACCTTAACTTTCATGACACTGTTTCAAGTTCTCTCCACTAACCCTGCTGCCAAAGCACATTATATGTAAATAGGCTTTCTAGTTACGGAAGTTCTAATTAATATTTAAAATACACTTCCTGGATTACTACAAATTTGACATCATACCTGAAGCATGGAAGTAAATACATGGTTGTGTGTTCTTTTAATGGATTCTAATTATATGTGACAAAATTAATTGGCAAGGTCTGCATTTAAAGACTAACTGAAATAATATTGTCTTCATATTATAGTAACTATAGTTTTATGCATTTTTTGTTTTAACATTTTTGCTAATGACTCCACAAATAAATTTCCCACATTTTATTCTTTTTTAAATGTTTTGTATTGATAAAATTATAACAATGTAAAATATTACACCACCAACAAAGACTTTGTTCACTTGGCATGTGTATACTCATGGCAAATTTACAATATTTAGATAATAAATCTGGAACTTGTTTTGCAGCAGAATTTTAGGTCAGTGCCCATTCTGAAAATAAGAAACAAGTACACAATAAAAATAAGCACAAGAATAACAAGTCAACAATCCAGGTAATGTTCTCTTTTCAAAGTTGGAACATTAAAAAAAAACCAAGTGATTTCACCATTATGATGCTGTGAACACTCAGCATACGGTAGGATACTGTAGAACAGGCCTACGAGAATCTTCTGGGGGTATAGACACAGTCAGAGAGAGTGAGAGACGAGAGAGAAATAGAGATATATATCCAAGTCCTGATTGGCTTCTAAACTAGAGGAAGGACAAGCAGCTCCTAAAACAAATAGACAGCATATGAAGAATCAGAATATCCATCTGGTATCCAGCAGCATTTTCCTTCTTGCCTTTTAACTCAGTGATTGTGACACATTTCAAAGTAATAAAAGCAAAATAGCTTTCATGAATGAATGGTAGCAGTTTTCACAAATAAAAGAGACTCAAAGTAATAGTTTTATAGCTGTCTTAAATATATGCGTTAAACTTTTAGAATGTATAATTAAATGAACCCCCAAAATAAATTTAAATAGATGAAACATTTTCTGAAAAAAAATTTAAGTTTTAAAATAATTCTATTAAAGATTAATAAATTATCTGTTTACATACTGTCTTGATCTGTGTAAACTTGAATTACGTCACTGCTTTTATTCCCATTTCCAACTGAAGTACTTGCTGTTACCCAAAATGTATAGTAACTGAATATTGCCAGTTTATCTATTATTGCAGATACGGTCATATTGTCAGGGTCATTGGTTACTTCATGGAGTGTAAAATTCTGAAAAATAAACATATAGCTTTAAAAGTTAAGGGTCTATTTCTTTTTAGTATAAATGAACACTTCAAGATAAATATTACCCATTAATTGATTGTCTCAATATATTACTAATTAAGCTTTGAGAGAACTCAACATATATCCTTTCATTGTAACATTGGGAATATGTTTTTTTAAAGGACTTAATGATAGTAGTTTTATTATAAAAGCAATGCACAAAGTTGCAAAGAGTAAAACGACAACAACTAAAACTAAGCAGTGTGGGAGGTCAAGGTGCAAACTGTTTCCTCAGAAATGCTTCAATTGAGTTTTTCAGTGTCAGTTTTCACTGGAAAATATTGAAGTATTTTTCATAGCACTGATGTATATTTTTAAATGTAACTGTGGGGAAAAAGTTAGGCAAATGCTTGTTTCTTTCATGGATGCAAATAGGCATTATTAATCTTTAGTGGGTGGTCCTTGTATTTTTCTCTAAATTTGTAGGGAGCAGTTAATGTACTTTCTGATGTGTAAATTAGGAGGTACTGGCAAGTATTCCTATTTACTCCTAAATTATGAGATAATGTATTCAATCCATGCTTTCTGACCAAAATATAAAACAAGAACAAATGACATTAGTTCTAAAATAAAGTATTGTACCAAGAGCAAACCAACTGAGACCCAATTCCATCTCACAGGGACACTTGGAGTTGCATTTTTGAGGCTCCCTTTTCTCCTGCAGAGCAACTGATGGTTTGCTGATGAAACACTGACCTTGCCATTGGCAGCCCAATACTTACTCCATAGTAATCACGTAGACCAAGGCAAATTTATAGAGAGTAAAGCTATTTGATATTGCCAGGGGCTAGAGGGTGGAAGGATGAATAAGTAGAGCACAGGGCATTTTAGGGCAGTGAAACTATTCTGTGTAACAATATTATGATGGTAGACCCATGGCATTCCATTCTGCACCTGTCAAAACTCATGAGATTATACAACCCAAAGATCAAACTATGCACTGTAGACCATTAAAATTTATCAATACTGACTCATTCATTGGAAGAAATATTAGGAGGAGGGAATGATGGTGTAATAATAAAAGACTTACTTTAGTTTTGTATGATCTACTTAAGAACAAGAAATACTGTTGGCACAGTGCTTGTTTTTTGGGGGGAGAGGGGCATCACTGCCCTGGTAGGAGTAGGAAGCCCAGCCTTGCTCCTGAAGAGCTGCTGCTGGACTTGAACTGCCAAGCCAGTGGGCTGCAGTCCCACACACAACCACTACGCCACTGGGGCCCAGCCCTGGCACAGTGTTTTAAGCCCGGAGCTGCTTTACCAAGAAAAGTGGTGGTTCAAGACTGCCCAACTGCTTTGTGGGGAAAAGTTGAGTCAAAATTCAATGGACTTATGTGTGGTTTGTGATAAGAGTTGCATGCTACCCCAGTAAAAGAATTTAAAAAATAAATAAAACTCAACTACAAAAAGGCTTACAGCCTGGGAAACCCTATGGAGAAGTCCTTCTATAACTCATAAGGTCACTGTGGCAGTTACATAGTCTCCTGTTACTTGAATGAAGGGGTGAAATCTAGCCTGTCAATCAGGTCATAGCCAATAAGGCTTCTGTGTATATCCTTCTCCAGAGGATTCTGGGAACTCCTGCATACCTCTGTAGCTGCGGGACACATATTCTCCCTTTGAGACATTCCTGTTGACAAGTCACATGGAGCTACGCTGATGGAGTCAGAGTCTTGACGCTGGAGGAGCAAGATGGAGACCTAGGCCAGCACTGAGATACTCCCACCATCACTGATCCTCATGACTTTCCACTCACTGGTCCCTAATCTTCTGCATTTGGTATCATTGCATGTGTTGCGTGAGTCTCAAGAGGAGTTCATAGACTGGTGTTGGACATATGGCTAATATCGGACTTATGGTCTTGATCTGGAATGGATTGGAATGTTTTCTTAATATACTATTACTCTGTTTTCTTAATATACTACTACTCTCTTTCATATATGTGACTGTCTCTGTATTTTTTCTAGTCTACCAGTAATAACACATTATAGTACCTTGGGAGTAGGTATTAGAAAACAAATTATGAAGATTTAGAGTGAAGGCTTGTTTGATTTCTGCCTCATGGCAGTTTTATTCTTTGACTAACAAGAGGTCAACTATGGCCAGGCAATTTACTGAGTGGTTTTCTGGAAAGAATATGGGAAGTCAAAGTTTTTATTCATTTCTTTGGTTGCTGTCTTTGGTTATGCTTGCTTGAAATGACTAAAATGAATGTGATTAATGTATATTTTAAGTTCATGGGGCAAAATCACCCCTTAAGCTAACTTCTCTGAGACCATGCTCCTTAGTGAAAACTACAGAAGGTAGTTTTGTATCAGTGGAATAGTTTAAACAAGGATTAAGATAAGGAAGATAAGGATAGAATTTGACTTTTAACAGTTCAATTTAGGATTTGACTACACTAGGTTTATACTGTCTTCTATTGACTATTTCTATTGACATAGTGAGTCATAAACATGATCTTTGGGAAATATAGAGAGTTTGCAAGCTCACTGTTTCAGCCACAAATTTGAATTTTTAAATGGGTGTCTAAAGTGACCAGACCCCACTTTTAACAATTTAACAATATCCTGTGGCATTTTAAAATTAAACACTATTTTTGTGTTCTATGAACATTTTTGTTGCTCCATATAGACGAAATTTTTAATCATGAGTCACCCCAGCCCCCGGTCAATGGTGCCCTACTTAAAATCTGGTCACTTTATAATAAGTAGGGCACACCTGCAAAGAAGACTCTGAAAAGGTAAGTTCTACCCAGTGCCTTGAGTGCTAAGGACATTTGAAAGTGAAGAGATAAGTGGGCTGTTAAAAGACTGAAGCCGGGGTGGGGGAGCAAGGAAAACTTTTTTTTTTTAATTTTGAACTATTGGTTTGTGTCAGAAGCTGGAAAAATTTGGAGCCACAAAGAAACTCTCTTTTCTAGCACTGAACATTAAAGAGAGCCTGCAGACAGCCTGAAATGCTTGCTAGGTGACCACCTGGATCCACTTGTCAAGTGGACATGGGAGAAATACAGCAATAAAGAGATAGGTTGAGTCTTTAAACCAACACCTGTGGACATGGTTCATAGGGACTAGAGGGGAAGACAAAAGTGAGGTGAGTTGACTGGCTTGAAGTTGATGACCTAGCACAAGAGGCTTAGGATTGTTGAGAATTTGTGATGACACCCATGGTCTAAAGGCAAGGTGACAAATGGATGCCTTGTGTGGCAACTTGTATTGAGTTGATCTGGACCTGAACAGGTGAAGATACGGTGTTTGAGCCTGTGAAGTGGTCCGTATTACTGCTGGTTTTATAAACGGCCTGTCCATATTTAACTTTGCTTATGTATGCATACTCATAAGCTTCCAACTGGAATGGAGATTCTTCACATCAAAGAACATGATTGTCTCCTCAGAGAATTGGGTTGATGTAAGTGGGCAGTACAGAAATTGGATACCCCAAATGGGGAGAATGACGGCATGAAGTGGCTGGCTTACAGACTTTCATAGTGCTGGAATATATCCATAGGATTAAGGTGTAGGTGTTACTTAATTGTACTTATTAGGCATAGGATATTGTGGTGTTTGCTTATCAAATATTATGTTTAGATGATACTGGTACATATTAAATTATATGCACTTTAGTTTTATTCTGCTAAGTGCAGTTATGACTTTATTATTGTTTCATTTAAAAAAAACGTGTTTTTCAGCAAGTTTCTAATGACTGATATTCAGGTCAGTTTATATTCGAGTATATACATCATATGAGTAATGAATTGTGTAAAAGTGTCAAGTTGACAAGGAGCAATCTGTGGCAGTTACATAATCTCCTGCCCACTGGCACTGAGGGGTAGCCTGTCAATCAGGACATAGCACACAAGGCCTCGGTGTGGGTATGGCATTCTCCAGAAAATCCTGGGATCTTCTGCCTTCCTCCCTGGAGGCAGGACACACATTCTCTCTGCTTTATCTTCCTGTTGATGAGCTACATGGAGCCACGCTGATGCTAGCCAAAGCCGTGGAGGTGCTTCCACTGCCACTGGATCCACAAGACTTTTAACCCACAGGTTTTGATCTTCCCATATTTAGCGTTATTGCAGGTTCTGTGTGAGTCTCAAGAGGAATTTATAGACTGGTATCAGACATATAGGCTAATAATGGATTGATGGACTTCATCTGGATCACTTCTTGATATAAAACTCTCTCTTACACACATATTAGTATTCTGGATTTGTTTCTCTCGTCAACTCAGACTAACACAGTCACTATAAGCCAGAATTCTCTCCATGGCAATGGTTTTGATGTGTTGTTTTATTGTTGTTTTTTTTTTTTTTGGCTTTTAGCAATAGGAACATTGAAGAAAGTAGCAACCACATGCAAAATATGAGCCACAAGTGTCAATAATCTTCAGCAAATTGATCAACTGATTTATATATAGTAGTTTTAAAAGGCTTAGGGTATCTTCATATCAATTTTAATTTTCCATTGTTTCAGAATATACTCTTACTCATGGGTTTCATAACTGTTAAGTGACAAGTTATTTTTAAATGACTTCAAATTCATTTCTGCTAATCAGAGAAATCTGGGTTATATGAAGAAATTAGCACTAGGTTTAGTGGAAGGATTATTAACAACATGTAATATATAGATGACACAACCTTGCTTGCGGAAAATGAGGAGCGCTTCAAGTACTTGCTGATAAACATCAAGGATTGCAGCCTTCCCTATGGATTATAATTCAATGTAATGAAAACCCAAATCTTCATGACTGGGTTGGTAGGTAATATTATGATATTTGGAAAAATGATTGAAGCTGCCAAGGATTGCATCTTGCTTGGATCTGCAGTCTATGCTCATGGAAGCAGCCGTCAAAAGCGCAGGTAATGTTTTGCAGTTGGTAAAGTCAGCTCTACAAGACCTCTTTAAAGTGTTGAAAAGCAGGGACGCAACTTAGAGGATGAAGGAGCACCTGGCCCAAGTGATGGGATTATCAATCGATCAGACGCATGCGAAAGTTGGAAATTGAATAAAGAGCAAAGAAAAATGAATGCATTTGAATTATTGTGCTAGAGAAGAATATTGAAGATACAATGAATGGGATGCCAAAGAGCAAACAAATTTACATTGGAAGGACAGCCAGAATGCCCCTTAGAAGTAAGGATGGCAAGACTTCATCTCACATACTTTGGGCATGTTGTCAAGGGAAGCCAGTCCCTGGAATATGACACCAAGTTTCGTAAAGTAGAGAGGAAACAAAAGAGATAAAGCCCCTACAAAAGATGGATTGAAATAGTTTGTGGCTTACCAGGGGACTCAATCATAAAAAGAATTATGAAGACAGCATAGGATCAGCCAGCACTTCATTCTGTTGTACACAAGTGAACTATGAGTTGGAATCAATTCAAAAGCACCTAACAACATAAATGTGATTCAGCATGCACAGATGTGTAATAAATATGGTATATTTGACCAATTACCTAGGTGCTATTCACCTATATACTACCCAGAGACAAATATGCTTTGGTATAAACTATTTAATTAAACTTCCTCCTTTGAATACATATATAGTCAGAATATATGTAACTTTCAATTTTGACCAACAATTATTCATTTAACACATTTAGCTTATAAGACACGATTCTAACACATTAAAAAAACATTAAGTAGGTGAAAATTAAAAGGGAGGAGAGGTAATACACCACATAGAATCATTGTGGAACAGGCGAAGCAGAACCAAGATGCGTGGCTCCATCGTACTCAAAAACTCCCAACCAGAGAGCCCATTGTGACTTTTAGAAACCATAAATGATCGAGTAGAACTAGATTTCCAAATCTGTAAGGGAGCAGAAAGGCTCGCCTCCCTCGGAGCTGTTGGTGGATCTGAACTGCTGGGCTAGTGGTTAGCAGACCAGTCTTACATGCGCATGACTCCAGGGCACCTCACAACAGTACTGCTTAACTCACTGCCATGGAGCAAATTCTCACTCGTGGCTACCCTCTAAGAGTCCCGGTCAAGGTGTCCTTGAGTCACATGCACAGCCGAGAGAGTCTGCCCAGTCCCACGCCATCCTCATAATGGCCTCCATTGCCTGAGTGCACTATGGCAGCCATGGTGTCAATCCATCTCTCCGAGGGCCTTCTTCTGCCCCCTTCCTCTACTTTAGCACACATGATGACCTCCAGCGACCGGGCTCTCCTGACAACATAGCCAATGTGTGTAAGATGAAGTCTCACCATTCTTGGGTTAAGTTGAACTCTAGCCTTACTTTGTCCAAGACAAATTTGTACATCCACTAGAGAGATTAAATTCCCTGAGGTATGAAAACGAAGTAATAACTTTACTATACACTTGTCTTTTCCCAAAATTATAATTTAATTGCAAAAATAGATAATAGCTTTGCACTCTTTTGAGTGCAAATACTTATCATTAAACTTATCATTATCATACTTATCATTAAACTTATCATTAAAATACTTATCATTAAACTTATCTATGATAATGTTGGGGCAAAATTATATCAGCAATTATAATGATGGAGCAGGAGCCAGACAATGTTTGTACATAGGATCACTGTGAGTTAGAATGAACTTGACTATAACTAACAAAAACATAACCATAACAGTGGAGTCCAAGGGTCAAATACATTCTTAAGGCACTGTTAACCCAAGGCTGGAACTTTGAATCCATCCAGCGGTACCTGAGAAGAAACCTAGATGTCTATTTCTCAAAAATCAGTCATTGAGAGTTACTGGGCCCCGGGGGCTCAGGATTCTTGTCTCTGGGAACATTAAAGTATATTGACATACTATAAGTTCACAAACTCAATGTTTTACATTCTACTTTGGTGAGAAGTAACAGATTTTAAAAGTTCCTCAGTAGCCATTTAAGTATTTCGGTTTTGCCCTTTTTGAAGGAGAGAAGAGTGAGTAGATGAAAATCAATAGACTTAAGAAATCAATTGGTCAGTGGAAAAATGGACATGTAAACACCAGTTTCCACAACCATGAGATGAGCAGAATGGTATGGTGCCAGCTACCTTGCTCTGAATGAGATCACATCAGAAGGTCCTGCATAAACTGGGACACAAATGTGAGACAAAATAGAAAAAGCATGAAAGAGGGCAGGCCTTCTGGTCATATTGAGAGAGGTGGGACTCTCAAGGCTATGGCCTTTGGTCAACACTAAGGGTCTAAAATTGAACTCAGCACCTGTTGAACAATCAACCATTTAAGATAAAAATGGCAACATTTACTCATGGACAAAGTTCAGAGGGTTAAAAGAGAAGAAGAAACAAAACTGGAAACACAGAGAAAAAGTGATGAGTCATTAAGGAGACAGCAATGGATGAGTCGAAACAAGATGTGCATGAATAATGAAAGATAATGCTTGGTAAATCAAATTCAATAAAGAGTGTTTGTTTTGCTGGCTCTTTTGTCAGTCATTGAAAACTCTACGGAGCACAACTGCTCTGACCTTGACTCAGCAGTCGCAGCGAGTCCAGATCTACCCAAAAGTCACTGGTCGGATCACAGTGTGGAGATTAAAGAGGATGAAGAGAAAAACCGTCAGAAGCCCTTTGCTTCTGTCGTTTCGGAATGATGTGAGACAGGAAGCAGATTCCTGGAAGAAAAGATCGAATGTGGTGTGTCATGAGTGAGGTATTATTTTTCAACTTGCAGGAAAGAGGGAGATAGGGGAAAATAACAGGTATGTACCTTTTCCTATCACATAATTTACATTTGAGGGTTTCCTCTATTCTATTCATTAAAAATGAAAAGGCAAGAATGGCATTTTTAACATTAACTTCAGGAATGAATTAAAGCATGAACGTGCTTCAAGCAATCTGAAACCGCGGCTCTAAAGCCTTTGGACTTCTTCAGCCTTTGCTTTCTGCAGCTGTCACACTTGAAAGCATTCCTCAAATTATTTAATATTTTCTAAGAGAGATGAATTGCAAATGACATCATATTATTCACCCAGTGCTGAATAAAGAAGTCCATAAGAGACGCTTCACTCATTCATTGGCATCAAATCTACCCCAACTCACAGTGACCCAGTAGTTCAGGCTAGAACGGTCACCGGGAGCTCCCAGGCGGTCATTCTCAAAAGTAGAGATTTCCACAGAGGAGTTGGTGACCTTGAACTGCTTTCTTTGAGGTTAGCGATCCACGTTTGACATTAGGTTATTCAGACGTGGACAACAAGGAGCACAACAGACCCATGTATAAGCAACAAAATAAATAGAACCATGTCAAAATCAGTGCTAAAATCCGACTACTGAAACCACATTACAATGTCCATTGTTAGATGCATGAAAGAAGAAAAGGCTGCAATTTGGATGGTTTCAATAGCTTAATGATCCATTGTTAAATTTGCGAAAGCAATTCTGTGGGGAGAAAAATGTCAGAGCACGAATTGCCATGTCTATTCCCTACACAGAGTAGAAGAAAAAGGGACAGAAATAAACTGCCTTATGATCAGAGGAGGGTACTTTCTTTTGGGCCCTAAGTCTTGGTCACACTTTTGCAACCACACTCTTAGATGTTATGGTATCTTATACATTGTAAATGGATTGCTAAATATGAAAAAATGTGCATATCTCCACTTTCTTTTACTCTGTGCTTTGTTAGATATGAGACAGCTTACAGAATTCCACCTACTCACTCACCTGCAAAACAACTACACTAGACAAGGGTGCTTTTGCTATATGCAAGCTCTATATAAGCATTAAATCTAGTGACAAAATTAATGGTTAAATAAAATTAGTGGTTAAATAAACTTAAAGATAAATGAAAAAAGCGACTATACTTCATGAAGAAAATAAAGTATAAAGCCACAACTTTTAAGATATGGCAGCTTCATTCTTGTTAGCACATTTTGAAATTGCTATGTAAATATGTATGCCCATGCAGCTATACCACAATATTTCCACACCAATGCAAGTTTCACAAAACATTTATTGGCTTACAGCTATCAACATAATCCAGTCTATTCCTTCCATGACATTTAGTCTGCATTATTGTGAACAAAAGGGAAATATCCTAATAATGAATTTTAATCTAAGAAAAACATATTTCTTACCTTCATGAAAATACCTGAAGAATTTCTGTAATAAACAGAATAATATTGTATAACCCCATTAGGCTTTGAAGGAGGTGTCCAAAATAGAATTACTGATGAAGAACTGAGATTTGCATAATAGACATCATTGGGAGGATCACTTGGTGCTAAAATACAAATAATTTAAAAAATAACAAAAAGTCCTTTTGGCATCAAGTAAATTTCATGTTATGAATGTCTTAAATTTTATCTGCCTTTGACATATCAAGATGATGAGAATTGTTTATTTAAAAGCTTAAATTATAAATAGCATACAATTGGAGATTAGAAATGAAATGCATAAAACTCATGGTACCATCCCTCTAACAACCAAATAGCAATATCCTAAGAACCTAATGGATGAATTTTTTATTCATTAAACATTATCACGATTGTACATTAGCCCAAACTTGCCTAATCTATAAACAATATTGTACAATTTTCCAGCATAAAATACATATCATGGAATATTAATTTAACTAAGAATTTTAAAATTAAACAGCTAGAGGCAAAGGCAGAGAGCTAACCTTCATGCATTTCAAACCCACAATCTACCTATTGCCTGTCAGATTCTATGGTCAGTGCATCTACAAGTATAAACATATTTTGGTTTTTTGTTGTTGTTGTTGTTGTTCTTGTTGTTGCTTTTCAGCATCACTGCTCTCCGGTGGTGGGAGTAGGAGGCCCAGCCCCACTGCTGGAATTGAACTTCCGTCCCAGTGGGCCGCAGTCCCATGCACAACCACTACGCCACCGGGGCTCAGCCCCATATATAAACATATTTAATTGTTACAAAAATTTGAAGAAGTACACATAAATATAATATTGTTCCATATTATAAATGGGAAATTAAGGTACAAAGAAATGAACTTTTCCAATTTTACAAAGTAAGTGACCAAACTATTGCTATCAGATATTAAGATTTGATAAAGCTTAATAATATTTTATGTTAACCTTTAATATTTTTTCTTTTGGGAGGGGGGGAAATTACTGCCTTCTGGTGGTTGTGCGAATTCCTCAGCGCTGCTCCTGAGAGCTGCCGCTGGATTTGAACCGTCAAGCCCGTGGGCCACAGTCAACCTTGAGTACTTTTCCTAAGAAAATGATTATTTCAATTTACTTACATCCATTAAACACTCACCTCCTTCTGGTGTCCGAAAGTTAATAATACTGCTTCTTATTTTCCCATCACCAAATCTGGTGCTGGTAGTTACATAAGTATTATATTCAGTATTATAATCCAAATCTGAAAGTTCTAATGATGTTTCAGTTATGTTAATACTTTTCAATGTTGATCTGTCCCTGAGACAAAAAAAATGTTACTTGCACAATTAGCTTTTTAATAGTAAATTAAAAGTTAACATACTTGTTCTCGATATATATATATCATTATATATTGCTTAAATTACTAATTTATCAAGTGAGCTCCATTTTTTCTAGATCGCACAAAAATAGCAAATATGGCAGAGCAATCCAAATAATTCAATAACCACATGCTGGCTACATCTAAAGAGTTCGCTTTTCTCATTTAATGGAGAGCAAAAGCAATGATCCTTCTACAGAGTAGAAGAAAGGCGAGTTAGCATCTCGCACTCAACCTAAATCTCAAAAGTCTTGTGTTTAAGGAAAATAAATCTCTGCTCAAAACTTTCTAAGTAAGACAAAAACCAATGTTGTTGAAGACAAACATTGTGGAGATGAAAGTGTTCAGGAAAGTTATTAAATGCCCTTAAATGAGTTTTGACTGAAAGAGACCCTATGCCATACAGAGGGAGCAGGATCCAGACCTGCGAGATCCCAAACTGCCATGCTTGAGTCTGTTGTTGTGCCTCCTGTGTCAGTCCACTTCATGGGAAGACTTCTACTTTTGTACTGACTCTGTATTTAACCAAGTAACCTAGATCCTTTTCTAGGTCTCCTCTGACAACATTTTGAAAGTGCCTAACTGCTTTTTTGTTTGTTTGTTTGTTTGTTGTTTTGTTTTTTGAGGGGGGCATCACTGCCCTCTGGTGGTGGGAGTAGGAGACCCAGCCTTTGCTCCTGTGGAGCCACTGCTGGAATTGAACCTCCATCCCAGTGGGCCGCAGTCCCGCGCATAACCACTACACCACCGGGGCTCAGCTCGAAAGTGCCTAACTTCTAAAGAGCATTCTCAATGGACTTGCTCCAAGATACATATTTGTTCTTCTGGGACTACTTGGCATTTTCACTATTCCTCAAATGCATGAATTCTTCCCTCATCTTCTTTATTCATTGTTCAGCTTTCATATAAATTAGAACTCACTCAATGGCAATGTGTTTGACTTGGTTCTCTTCTTATGGATGTGCAAAGCATTATAGAGTCAGGCCCTTGACGAGATGGACGGCTCCTTCTTTCTCGGGCAGTGAGGCGAGTAGTTTTGAGCAGATGCAGTTTGAGGTCCAGTGATTACCCCACAGCAAAATCAGGGTTCACAAAGACGTGGATCAGCTGCACTTTCTTCTCTAGTACTTTGAAGAGGTCTTTTGAAGCAGATGCTCCCAAGGCAGCTTGTTGGATTTCTGGACTGTTTCTTCTTTGAATGTTGGTTATGTGTTCAAGTAAAATGAAATGTTAACAACTTTGATGATTCTCTATCGATCAAGTTGTGAGGAATTTTGTTCTCATTTCCTTTAGTTGTAATTCACATCGACAGCTGTAGTCTAAAACCAAGACTCACAGCCATCAGGTTCAAGTCAATTCATAGGGACTCTACAGGACAGAGAAGACCTGCTCCTTATGAATTTCCAAGAGGGAAACCATTCTGTTCTTTTTCTTTAAGCAATTATACCAATCCGTTATCTTTTTAAAAGACTTGTTAGTAATAATGCAGAGGCCTTGTGGTGTCATGGTCACGTATCGGCCGGCTATGACTACAAGGTGACTCATCAGACACCACCAGCCACTCCTGAAAGGAAGACTGGGCTTTCTACTCCTGTGAAGAATTACAGTCTCAGACACTCACAAGGGCAGTTTTACTTTGCCTGTAGGGTCTCGATGCACACACATCAACTCAGTGGCACTAAGTTTTGAGTTCTTTTTTTTTTTTTTTTTTTTTTCATCATGCCACAGTGGTGGGAGTAGGAGGCCCAGCCCCACTGCTGGAATTGAACCTCCGTCCCAGTGGGCCGCAGTCCCATGCACAACCACTACGCCACCGGGGCTCAGCCAAGTTTTGAGTTCTTTATGAGCAAAATGACACGCTTTGGACTCGTTGTCAGAAGCTACCATGCCCTGAAGGAGGACACCGTGCTTGGTAAAGCAGAGAAGGAATTCTCCACAAGATGACATGGGCTGCAACAATGACCTCCAGCATTGTACTGCTGGGGACATAACCTGGCGGGGTTTCCTTTTGTTGCAGGTGAGGTCACTAGGATTGGACGGCAGATGGCACCTAACAGCATGAAACATCCTTAAACAAAAAGAGGTTGTATTGGTAATTTTATAGGTGTTTGCACATCCCACTCATTTTGTTGCTGAGTAAAATGTTTTGAGTTTTTCTAATTAGTTATTTTAATGGTAATGTTCTAAACCATTATAACCTCAAGTCAAGCAAATAGTGTACGTAAGTGTTCATTTTGCCCAATCATCACTATCATTGGGCACAGTCATCTTAATTCCTACAAGTTTAATGGACCCAACATATCTCAGTTTGGCTCCAAACAGCAAGCTCAGCAGTTCAAGACCACGAGCTATACAAGAAAGCTAAGGGCAACACTCCTGTAGAGAGACACAGCCTCAGAAGTCCACAGGGGGCAGCTAGTTGTTCCCTCTCTATAGGAAGTCCACCCGATGGGAGTGAGTAGCTCATCTAAATTGGCACTTTCTCAACTACAAATGAGACTGAGTGTCTTCTCATATATTTATTTGTTCTTTGTAACACTTCTTCACAAGGTACCTGTTTACACATTTATTCTTTTAATTTCCATTTCAATCTTTTGAATGGAGTACAGTCTATGTCAGACGTAGGCACTGTTGTTGTCGATGGTATTACACAGAAATATACATATTACTCCAACTCTTCTTAGAGATATGTACACATACATTTTCAATGAAATTGAACAAACATTAGGCACCATTTACTTTGTGTGAGACACTTCATTAGACACAGACATAAATAAGATATAGTCTCTAGGCTTAAAATAGAGACAAACAAGTAAAAGATTTAGAGCAGTCAATTTAAACTGTATACTGCCCTTAAGGACAAGGCCAGTCACCCCTCCCTGTCTCTCAGAAGAGCTAAAAACAATGAAAAACATGAACAAAGACAATGGTGTAAACAAAGAGGAGAAAAGGAGGACAAGAAATAGCCCCATAAAGACAGAGAACATCCCTGACAGAAAATTCATGTATAAGTTTTAAGAATAGAATAGGGAGTTTTATGAGGTGAAGATGCCCACCTTCCTAAAAATCAGGTGTAACTCACATTCATTAAATGTGGCAAAAGAGGAGGAATAACAATGCCACATAATATTTAATATGCTTTCTATATGAGTGTATATATGTATGTATATATACATATATTTTTCAGCATCGAATTTTGTCAGTGCAAATTTTCAAACAAAAAAAAATGAGAAAATCTAAAGCACTTTATTTTTTATAGATTTGATTGTAGCTATCCATTAGAACATTTTTAAATTTTTCTATTTTCAATTTGAAACATCAAATAATTAGAGGTTTTTAATTATTCAAAGTCAATATTAGGGGGAGTCTTTCTTTCTCAATTTGTTGATAACACAGAGAAAATACCATGGATTAGGATTATTAGTATCATTGAGACAAAGTTATTTCTTAGTTTTCCTAATTGTTTATCCTTTTTATTGTTGTTCTTTTTTTGGAGGGGGTTCACTGCCCTCTGGTGGGAGTAGGAGGCCCAGCCTTGCTCCTGGAGAGCTGCTGCTGGATTTGAACCGCCAACCCTGTGGGCCGCAGTCCCACACTCAACCACTATGCTACCGGGGCTCAACCTTTTCTTGTTGTTCTTTAAGAGAAACATTAAAAAGTAGGGCAATTAAAGTAATGCCAGAGCATAAAAAAATGGGAGTATTATCATATCAAAACTATGAAAAGCATAAGTATAGGACAGCATAAACAAATATGTCTCTTCTGAAGTTTTGAATGTGACTGGCTTTCTAGACAAGGTTTGAAATACTTGTAAGGACAATGGTCTTAATTCTAATTTCCCCCACTTTGTACTTGACCCACAGATGACCAGCCCTGATGGCACAGCTATTCCTGTGTCTATCATGAATAAAAAGCTCCCCATAGAATAAAACCAGCTGATATTTAAGCATTCTAACCTTATCCACAACTTGCCAAATAAAAGACATCAAAACTCACCTGATTACCACATCAATTTCATTCTAGTATGAATGAAATTGCATATGCACTAATATTTTACTATAAAAAGGATGTTTCAAGAATGATGATGGCAACAAATATGCAAATGTAGTCTGCCTACAATTGATGTATGTATTGATCGTGATAAGAATTGTATGAGCTCCCAATAAAGTGATTTATTTTTTAAGTTTTTAAAACCTGCTCTTCTATCTCACACCTCCTTCTAAAAAGATTATTCTCTATAGCTATGTACTAAGTAGCTCCAAATTATCAAGGTATAAAAAATTCAGATTTTATGATTCTTAAGTTATCCTAGAAATTCTGAAGCTTCGTGAAAGAAGTCTAAGTGCTGTTATTGTGTATTGTTCTCATTATCTTCATTGATTTGGAAGTGCTTTGATTTAGTTTAGTTTCTTTGTTATTTTTCTTTTGTTTTGTAGCAGAAAGACACATTTGTAATGTTAAAGGAAAATGAATTAAAGCAGACAGAAAATGCTTTGAAAATGATGATGGCAACAGATGTACAAATATGCTTGACACAATGGATGATTGTATGGATTGTGGTAAGAAGTATAAGAGCCCTCAATAAAGGCATTTAATAAAAAATAGACTATTGAAGATGCAGTTAGATTAAAAATTGGCAACCTGTCATTTGATCTCCATTTTGACCCATTTTAAATTGGTTCTGGTTTTTAATATTTTCTGATTTATTTTTAATCAAGATATTTCTGCTTTATTTTGTTATTGTTTGCTAGAGTTTTTTTTTTTTGAGAGCTGTTTTGTTTTGCTTTAAAAGTGTGTCTCTATGGGGCTGAGCCCCGGTGGCGTAGTGGTTGTGTGTGGGATTGGGGCCAACAGTGTTGACTGTTCAAATCCAGTAGCAGCTCTCCAGGAGCAAGGCTGGGTCTCCTACTCCCACGAGGGGGCAGTGATGCCCACAAAAAAGTTGTGACTCTGTATATGAAATCTAGGATAGGTAAATAGTAACTACATTAATGTCCCCTTGGTGGCATAGCAGGGGGAGTTGGGGGGTGGTGGTAAGGGGGAGCAAATAACGATGAGTACAAGAACAAAGTAAAAGTTCTAAAATTGATCATGGTGATGAATGCACAACTCTTCTCAATGTGATTGAGCGAGTGAGATGCGTAGTTTGTGAATGATATGCAACAAAGTGGGTTATTTTTAAAAGGTCATGTAGCCAAAATGCTTACTGTGTAGCAATCCTTAAAAAACAGTAGATAGTGGCTGAGCCCCAGTGGCATCGTGGTTGTGCACTGGACTGCAGCCCACGGGGATGGAGATTCACTTCCAGCAGCGGCTCCGTAGGAGCAAAGACTGGGCCTCCTACCCCCACCACCAGAAGGCAGTGATGTCCCCCCGCCCCCCAAAACACCCGGTAGATAGTCTGTTACTGAAGGATATTCCGTTACTGAAGATATTTAACTTGTAGTGATAAAGATGGACACCTGAAAAGAAATTACCAAAATCAAAATCCTCAGGAAAAGTGGTGCCTTTCCACTATATTAGTCATTTCCTTTATTCTATCTTTAATTATTATAAGTACTAGATAGCTTCTTTTATTTTTCCATAGTGGGACTTCAAAAAAAGCGTGCACCACTTTTAATTCCTCAGTGAAAGTTCTGATTTATATTCTTAATTAATGGAATTATTATCGATCTTGCTACCAGTCTATTCTAATTTTTAAAGCACATAAATCTTGTCTTGATTTTAAATTTAGAATATTGCCACTCTTATCTTTCATTTAAAAATACAATTTCAATATTGGCTTTCAGACAGATAAACCCCTCAGGACCAATAATGAGAGGAGCAATCCCATTAGGGTAGGGGGAAGATGGGGGAGAAGGAGGAGAAAGGGAAACCTGTCACAATGATCAACATATAACACCCTTCCCCAAGGGGAATGAACAATAGAAACATAGGTGAAAGGAAACAGTGGATATTGTAAAATATGAAAACAAAACAAAACAAAAAAAATATATATATATAAACTATCAAGGGTTCACAAGGATGGGGGACTTGGGAAGGACGCAGAAGAAAGAGCTGATACCAAGGGTTAAAAAAGAAAGAACATTTTAGGGCTGAGCCCTGGTGACATAGTAATTGTGTGTGGGACTGCAGCCCACAGGGTTTGCAGTCCAAATCCAGCAGCAAGACTCTAAGAGCAAGGCTGGGCCCCCTCATCCCACCAGAGGGTAGTGATGCCCACAAAACAAAAAAGAAAGAAATATTTTTGGAAATGATGATGGCAACATATATACAAATGTGGTTGATATGATGGATGGATGCATGGTTATAAGAGCTAGAAGAACCCCCAATAAAATTGTTTATTAAAATTTAAAACAAATAAATCACTTCACTGCCCCTCAATTCCTATATGGTAATTGAAAATATTGATGACTATCTTTTATGAATGATTTGAAGAAGAACTACAAAGTAATTCTTTTTTATTTAATTGATAGAATTGTGTCCTTCAAACAATATGTTGAAAGACTAACCTTTATACCTGTTAATGGTAATATACTTGAAAACAGGTTCTTTCTGTCTCAGTATTCTCAGTTAATAAGCATGTGGCAGGTAAACTGGGTCTTAAACTATTCTGAGTGATGTCACAGTGAGCAAAATATTTGAGAAAAAAGTCACAATTGGAGAAAATGATATTAAAAATGTATATATACAAGCATGGAGTTCCAAAAGAGCCCTGAAACTACCAGAAACTGGAAAACCAGGACGTTCTCTATGATTGTGAGACAATAAATATCCTGTCTAAAGTGAGAGCAGAGTGGAGACCTGTGGTGCTCATGTGCTTATGTCAATTTCATGATTGAGAGGTAGGGGTGGAGTCTGCCTGTTAATCTGGAGATAGCGATTGACTAGCCAATGAGGCCTCTGTGTGGGCATGGCTTTCTCCTGAGACTTCTGGGAAATATAGTGCTATTTCCCTTATGGAGATGAGAAGCTATCTCTCCAGTTGTTGGGAGTTAATCTCAGACAATGAACTATAGACAACTAAGGAGCTGGAGGAGCCAGAGGAGAAGTCACACGGCCTTATCCTGATGGAGACAGACCTCTAAAGCTGGAGAAGCCATGTGGAGACCCCTGCCAGCACTGAATTGCTTCTACCACCACTGGATGCTGTTGATGAACCCTGAGTCTTGGAAGCGAGGAGACAGGGTGAGACCCCTGTCAGCCCCAGGATTCTGCAACCACTGACTTGTGACTTCGTGAGTCGGAAGGAGACTTTATAGACTGATATTGGGTATATGGGCTAATATCAAACTTACAACTTTTGGTTGGACTGGGTTGGGATGCTTTCTCAATGTTGCATTCCTCTTGTATATAAACCTTTCTCTTATATCCATATGCAGGTCTGTGAGTTTGTTTCTCTAGTCTACATGGACTGACACAAGACCCAAAGTCCATCAGTAGTCAATTGGACACCCCCGTCACAAGGGGATGAGAAGCACCACAAGGAAGAGATAAGCAGCCAGCGTTCAGAATAGCACTGATGAAACACACAGCCTTCCTCTAGTCCTTTAATGCTTCCTCACTTCCCCCATCCCATAACATGAATCCAATTCTATTTTACCAATCAGACTAGACCAGAGCATGTATACTGGTACAGATAACAACTAAAAATACAGGGAACCCAGAAAGATAAACCCTTCAGGACCAATAAGGGGAGTAGTGATACTAGGAGAGTAAGGGGGGTAAGTAAGGGGGAACCTATCACAATGATCCATTGCAAAGGAATGAACAGGAAGAAAGTGGGTGAAATGAGACAGCAGTCAGTGTAAAACATGAAAAGAAAAAAAAGAAGAATGCATAAATTATCAAGGGAGCATGGGGGAGGAAGGGGAGAAAATGAGGAGCTGATGCCAGGGGCTCAAGTAAAAGAAAATGTCTTGAAAAAGATGATGAGAACATATGTAAAGATGTGTTTGACAACATGGATATATGTGTAGGTTGTGAGAAGAGCTGTAAGAACCCCCAATAAAAATAAAATTTAAATTAAAAAAAAATGTTCTTATCTAAAGCATCCTTGGAGCAAGCAAGAGTTCCAGAAAGCTGTGCATATGGTGTGCTTTATCGTTATTTTCTAACCTCACCCAATTATATATTTTGAGGTTAACACCTACTCCTTTCCATTTCTACTCCTATCACCCTTGACAAAAGCCATAGTAAAATTCCTTGGACATATTTCCAGTTGAATTTAATTATCTAGTTGATAACTTATGAATAATAAAGTTCTGAACTGCTTTTCCAACTTAGTGATATTCCTCCAATCAAAGGCTTAACTCAAAGCTGATCTTTCTATAATCAACCATAATCTTTCTTCAAATGCCTTTTTCTGGATTCCAAGTGAGTTGATGTAATAAACTTAATTTTATTGTAACTTCATATGTCTTCACTAGAGGGATCCCAGGTGGTGTCGAGGATATGTGTTGGGGTGCTATCCTCAAGGGCAGTAGTTCAAAACTACAAACCAGTCTGCTAGAGAAAGATAAGGCTTTCTACTCACAGTCGCTATGAGTCAACACTGGCTTGATGGCAATGAATGTGGTTTTGTGGTGGTCCTTCTTTTACACACTGCTATCAAACTAAGACTTACTCATCTTTCAATTGTACACACAGCCAATTATAACACTTCGTTCTCGAGGTGAGAGAAAGACGTGCTTTAGAAGTAATACCAATCTGGGTACAAATTTTCACTGTCGTCTTCTAGCTCCGTGGTTTTATGCAAGTTTACAAAGGTATCAGGACTCATTCTCATCAAGTATAACATGGAGTTAATATTTTCTTTTTGCCATTATTGTGAAAAATAAATAATACACTGTAGACACTTTCCAGAACAGGGTAACTATTGCATTAGCCCCTGAAACCATTTTCTTTAGCTCTTCATGGTGTTTTGCCAAGTTCCTAATGCAAAAAACTGACGATTCATTCCAACTTTGGCATTTCACAGGCATTATGAACACATATATTGATTAAGGGATAAAATTCAAATACAGATAGGCAAAACAAATAATAAAAAGATTGAGTTTAAGGCAGAGTGTGGTTGAACGTGAAGCAAACTATAACACCATGCCTCCTTGAAAGAAGATAGTTACTGCGCAGTTCTAGCAGATATTTATCATGGTGAATGTGACAAAGGAAATCCAATTTCTGTGCAGATATTCTATTAGATGGCTCCTCTATTTTAAACAAGGCTAATTGATCCCAGATTATAAATAGTTTGAAGTTGTAGCAAAGCACAACTGTGGGATCTTCACCACAGTCTGTGTGGCTTTGGCTCTCAACTTTATCCAACTCATTTATATAAATCATTGACATGACAGATCTGAGATGGAGCTTTGAGTTCCCCACTGATCATAGTATTAAACCACACCCTTATTCTCAATCATCGTTTTTTTTGCATTGAACTGTGTCTTCCAAGATATATCTCAAAGTTCTAATCTTTGGTACTTGTGTGATTTAATTAGATCATTGATGATTAAATTAATGGAATGACAGAGATAGGAGGGAACTTCACCCAACCACTATTATCATTGGTTTTCATTTAATCTGGTCTTAATCATGTGACTACATTATATATTTCTATGTTGACCCCAATTTTTATGAGGCATAATACAATATTATTCCATATGTAGAGTATAAATTATAAGTACTCATAATATGACTTAAAATGTGACTATGAGCCATAGTAAACATGTAAGTCATGAAAATTCATAAATGTTCAGATTTTAGACATAGAAACCTAGAATCTCATGCATTATGTAAAGAATAGAAACCTTCAAGTTGACATTGAGCTGATACGCTATACAAAGAAGCAATAGCATAGTCTTTGTGATCTACTTTTGAGACAAATCTAAATAGCTTATTTTAATTCTAACCTTAAAGAAAAAGTGACATTTTCTATCCCCAAAGAAATAACATAACATATTGGTCTGTGACACATTGGCTCTTATTTTATGAGACCAGGGTGACATTTTCACAGATTAATAAACTATAAATATCTGCTCACTCAGGCAGCACACAAGAATCTTCCTCTTGTCTCATACTTTCCCCAAAGTCTATCTAAGACAGATCTCCACTAAATTCAAACTGTTACTGTTTTCCATCTGAGAACTCTTGTTAAAAGTAAAAGCCTGAAGTCTAGACTTGACCTCTAGTCATTTAACTAACAATATATTTATGTGTTCATTCTGATTCTCATTAAGTTATATCTGAATGTGAAGAGGTCTTACTCACATGTCTTGTCATAAGTAATTTCAATAACTAAGTGAATGTATACATAATAAATATAATTATCCCTTTATGAGTTTTCTAAGGTAAAATCCTAAACACTACAGCTATCCCATAGATAACAGGAAAAAGTGGTCCCCGGTCCAGTGCCATCTTCAAAATTGTTGGTGTGCTCAAGTTCATTGTTATAGTCACTGTCTATTCCAGTGTCTTCCAAACTACAGGAATCATTATGCAACCCAAAATCAGACAATATTCTATTATAATCCACAATGATTTCTTGGACTAATTTTCAGATTTAGAGATGACAGGGGAGTTCAATATTAACAGTCAGAACAAAGTCAAGGGTCAAATGCAAAACAAACCATTAATTGCCCATATGCAAGTTTACATGGAAACAGAAGAAAATTAAGAAAAATCCATGAGAGCCAATATACAACCTTGAGTCTATCCCCCTGAATTTAGATTGAAAATCATCTCAGGGATAGATTGAATTATTTGAACCCTAATGATTGAAGACCAGAAAAGTTGTGGGATGACATTAATAATAACATACATAAATAAAACAAAATTTCGTCTGGAGAAAAAAAAGAAAGAAAAACAAACTAAAATGACAGAACCAAAGGAAAAATTCAAGACTTGAGTTATAAGATTGGAAAGGTTTCTAAGCAAAAACAAAAACAAAAGAACAATGAAGAACGCATCTAAAAAAAAAAAGATAAAAGTGGGGGGCAGGGGTGGGAAGGAGATGGAAGAAGTACAGACTCACTATGCCAAAAAGAATTGGATGGTGTTCAACCATTTCTCAAGAAAGCATATATCCTAGAACCAATACTATTAAAGGAAGAATTCCAAGCTGGATAGAAGGCATTAATGAAAAAGGAGCCTCTAAGAATTGACAAAATGCTAGTTGAAAGATGTCACCAAACTGGACACATTTTGTGGCTGTGCAGCTGGAAGTGATCCAACATCAATGTCAAGATATTGGAAGTGAACTGGCAGAGAGCCATGTTTGTGCCCACCAAAAAGGAAGATGCCCCAATACATCATGAAATGTCATTACTATGATATGTAAGTAAATTGTGAACAAGTCTTCCTCTAAACCTGTTCTACTTCATATAGTCTGGCTTCTCTGATTTATTTGCTCACATAGGAATAAGTATGGTGAAATTCAATGTACTTTCCTGATTTAAAATCACAAACTATCCCTTGGTTAAAAAAAAAAGAAACCCACAGCACCCAAACAAAACAAAAACTGCCCTTAGCTTATTTCCAGGTTCTGGATGAACACATCGAATAACTAAAGCAGGCAATCTGTTGTTTGCAGATGTCAGTAAGTAAAAATCTTAGGGTGGGATCATCATCATTCAGTGGTCCCTGAATCCAAGGATAAGTGCTTGCAAAGAGGTGGAAAAAGAAAATGTAGACCCAGGGAAAATGTTGTGAAGGTGGAGACAGATAGTAGAGCTATGTATCCATAAACCAAGGAACTTAAGTGATGGAATACAATCACCAGAAGCTTGAAGAATGAAAAAGATTTTTCTTTAGAAGATCTAAAAGTTGTCCCTGATAATACCACCTTGATTTCAGATTCTAACCACTAGAACTGTGGGAGAATACATTGCTGCTCATTTTTTAAGCTGTCCAATTTGTGATAATACTTTACTGTCAAGTCTAAGGAAACAAACACATCATTTAACCATGTGTGGTTCTCTAGGTGTGCTTCACATTGTACTAAAGATACCAGACAGCTTTAGAATGAAAGCATGACCTCTGCAGAAAAGCATGATTATTTTCGACAACAGGGCTGGAAATCCCAGCAGCTTTGTCTCTTCTATGGGCTTCAAAATGATGTCATCTTTTCTCACCGTCCCTTTACAACTGATTCTCTCCCAATCCTGAAAATGACCACCTAACAAAATAGCACGTGGAAATAAGTTTCTTTCTTATCACTCAGAGCTCAGATAAATGGCACATCTTCAAAGAGAGTTTTCCTGAATATTTCATGAAAAACACTCCTTACCACTGGCTTTCTTCCCCATTGTTCTCCTATAGACCAATTATTTCATAGAATATAAGTTCTTCAATAGTAGGAATTTTGTGTGTCTCTGTCTCAGATATAAAAGTATTGTGTTTTTGTCATAGAAGGAAAAAAAGAATGGAAGAAGGCAGTGTGGGAAAGATAGAGAGAGAAAGGAGGGAGAGACAGGAAAGGAGGAAAAGAAATAGATGGGTAATGATGATCTTTTCCAACTAATTCCTTCTTATTAGCATAAATCAGGCCCCTCCTAAATTTGCTATGATCACGTTTTGAGAATCCAGTAGTGGTAGACACCAGGAAGGAGCTGTCAGAAACAGCAATAGGCAGAGGTTTGGGTGGAAGAATCATAATCGCCTTATTAAAGAGGAAAAATATAGTACTTATTATTTAAAATAGTACTATTTTCTGCTCAATGTTGGTCTTTCATAATCAGGAGTATGAAAGTAAAGACAACTATATTTCATACAGTATTTTGTACATTATATTTTTGAGTTAAAATAGTTAAAACCCACAAAATATATATAGGGTTAATCATCTTAACAGAGCATATCTTAGATTTTTATCTAGTTAGTTTTTATGAAGGAAAATGTAACCATGTTGCTAATATGCATGGCATGATGTGCACTATCGAATTTTATCTTTTTCACAATTGAATCACAATGGTTTTCAAGGCAATACCACAAAAAAGTAAATATACTGCATAAATTTCAATGGAAATTTGGATTTAAATAAGAAGACTTCTAATAAATCTTTGAGAAAAAATTATCTAAAATTCCTTTACTAAAGGAAACCCTTTGGAGAAAAAAGAAAACCCTGTGAAAAAGACAGGAGAGGGATTATACTTCTGCAAAACTTTAAAACTGTATTTACATAAAACTTTAACATTTTTAGGAATTAAAAATACATGCTTGAACTCATATAACTTGAAAAGAAGCAACCACTTTTAGATACAGAAATGTAGTAAAATTATGCTCAATGATTAATACAATTAACAAGCATTTATAAGTTATGGTGTGCTCTATGGTATCCATTTGAAATATCAAGTAATTCTTAACATTTTCATATTTAATCCTCATTTTACTGAGTTACAAAAATATTTCTGACTGTACTTTGACCTCTATAAACTTTAATCCTATAAAAGTATATTAACTTTCATGTTATTAATAAGTTACCTAATGTAGCATAACATTGTGAAATAAAATAAAAAAACAACTTGCATTCCTATTATGTTACAGATTAATATTTGTTCTCAGAACTATTTCCAAGGGCGATGGGGTGGGGGGGAGCACGAATCTTACCAGACATAAACTGTGTAATAGAGGATAATTCCATTTGGCTCCAGAGGTGGTTGCCATGACAACTTCACCGTGACACCAGACAACTGTTCCACAGAGAAGTCTTGTGGGGGAGATTCTGGAGCTGAAAAGTTGGATTGGAAAATAATTCATTTTATGAAACATACACAACAAGGAGTTAAAAGGGAAAAGCAAAAGACCCTTCCAATAAACTTTCTGGTAAATGAATTGGGTGTAGTGCCTCTCTCTGTGGGTATGAGCCTGGTTGTTTACTTTCAAAAGGAGAGGATAAGTTAAGATTGTGCATGGTGGTGTTAGAACATCTGTTACTGTGAGTCAATGGAAAAAAGATATCTCCTGAGAAAATAGAGTGAACGGGCACGTCACAGTGAGTCACCTACTGTTCAAATGTATCTTGGTAACTTGCCTTCCATTAAAAGCAAAAACTAAATTAGAGTGAATAAAAGAGTTTCCCAGATAGTAAAAAGAGGCAGGGGAGAAAACACACACATTCAAGACGTGGGAGAGTGATAAACACAATGCTGGGAGGGCAGTCCAAACAACTGGCTTCTCGAATAAAGCCTGTCTTCCTCAGTCACAGTGTGTCATAGAGCTGGGAGATAATATCAGCACCTATGCACTGAATCTTCAAGTGTGGATTATAAAAGACACGCTTTGTTGTACATCCATTGAAAATGAACAGTTGTGTTCTACTTCCATTTTGGCTGTCAGAGTGTAAGGATTCAAATATTTTAGTCACGATATTGACTGTAGAGTAGAAAATGATTGTGAATTAGTGGACCTGAGATTATAACTCTAATTAAATAAACTATTTATAATAAGAGTTTCTAATATTCTGAGAAGCTCTACTATGAATTCTATTAACTTATAAATTATTATGTGAACCAAAAAATATTTCCACTACTTTGTGAGAAAAGCTATCTGATTGTCATTTTTTCCATTTGTTTGTGTTTCACTAAATTAACTGAGATATAGCTGCATGTGTGTATATTTTGTGTGGGTGCTGTCACTACCTTGCAATGTTTTTAATAGTTTACCTAAAAACAAAACCTTGCTTGCTAAAGTGAAAAACGACCTGAAGCGCTTGCTGGTAAAGATGAAAGACCACAGGCTTCCATGTGAAGACACCTCAATATAAGGAAAGCAGAAGTCCTAACAACCGGACCAAAAAGCAGCATCATGAACAAAGAAAATATCCACGCTGTCAAAATTCACGTTAGTGAATCTAACATCAGAGTAAAAGGAGTGTGTGGGGGGGGGGGGCGGGAATCAATATTGCATTGAGCAAATCTGCTGCAAAATACCTCTGTAGAGTATTAAAAAACAAAGATGCACTTTGGGGAATGTTGCACTTGCACCAAAAGATGGTATTTTTTAATTGCCTCCTATGCACATAAAAGCCAAAAATAAAGAAGAAAGAAGAAACAATGCACTTGCATTATGGCTCAGATCTTGAATACACCCTTACACCTCCCAAATGAAAAATCTGTCTTGGAAGAAGTAGAGTGAGAATAGTCATGAGAAGCAAGAATGCCACGATTTGGTCTCCAGTATTTGGGGCCTGTTACTGGGCATGAGCAGTGAGAGGAGGAGGCTGGGCTTAGTAAAGCAGAGGGTCTGTGAAGGAGGAAGGAAGGGCTGGCCCATGGCTTTGCCTATGACATGAACAGCAATGATTCCTCAGGTTGGTGCAGGACTGGACAGAGTTCTGCTTTGTGGTACATAGCAACCCTTTGCAACAGACTCAGTGAGGTCTAACAACTGCATTGTAACTATGTGCTTTTAGTTTATGTTATGTTTTATGATCTTCATTTGAAATATCAGATAATTCTTGACATTTTTATATTTGAGTCTCAGCATACCCTCAACTTTTCTTTTTTTTTAATTATCTCTCAGATCTCAAATTCTTGCCATTAGGATCATTTCATTAAAGTACAAAATAAGTAAGTGGAGTACTAATCTGTAAGGACATTTAAAGCAGTGTACAACCTTTATTTATGATACTTTCCCTTTGAGAACAAGGAAAATCTACCTAAAATAAAATGTAAACTAGGACAGGCAAGAAGAGTAAGTAACTGCCCTGACTAAGGAAGAGCCCAGAAGAAGCATCACTCTTAGAAAGCAAGGCAACAAGCGCACCACAGTAGCAGATGTGAAGCAGAGTGTGACACACTTTGGACAATAACAACGTGGAAAAAAAGAAGAGGAAGAACGGCTCCAACAATTATTATTTGGAAGAAAATAAGAGGACTCAGCGGGGAAATGTCTTCCTTCTAAAAATATCTAGTGCACATTTTTGCGGAGGAAAGACACTAGATTCTAGATGGTGTTAGGGTTTCGGCTAGATTCAAGGTTGAGAAATGAAAGAAAGAAACGATGAGTGCAGATACCACACAGCAGTTATTTTACACTCACGTATATCCCTTGAAGCAGTAGGCCTTGTTTTAAATAACAGTTTTTTTTATCAAAACACACAATATTTAAAATGTAAATATTTCTCCAAAATACATCCCTCCAAGAGGAATTTTCTTAGCAGGATAGATTGTTACAACTTGGTGAAATACCAGTGGTCTCAGTAGTAAAGTTGAGTTTATTCAAGTTCAGAGTAGATATATTTAAGAATTCCATAGACATGTATTGCCATCACAACTGTGGTTGATACAGTTGATGTATGGATTGCTCTAAGAGCTGTACCTGCCCCCAATAAAGTGATTTACTTTTTTTAAAAACTTAGTACTGGTAATTTTTTTAAAAGAATTCAATCTAAAATCATTAAAATTCAGAATGAATATCTTGTCCAATTATGTAGCAAGACCTGGAGAGCAAGCTGAATTCATTAAAAAGCAAGTTTTAACACCAGGGGTGGAAAAAAAACCCTGAAAATTGACATAAAGACAATCTACTACAATACTTATGCTAATGCCTATTCTAATGAATGTAAAAGTTGAAAAGCATAGTCATAACAAACATCAGTCAATGTTCAAACCGTTCAAACTGAATTTTAGCAGTAAAAATCTCTTTGAAAAATATATTGCTTATTCTTTTAAAAGAGTACCAAAGACTTCATATGCAAATATAGCATGTTATACTTGAATTTAGTGAGTGCAAATCTGATTTTCCTAGCTTCTTTTACCCCATGACAATGAGACCTCTGTATAATTGCAATGTAGTGAATTATTTAATATGACACTTTTATTCATAACCTTTGCTATTCTCACCAAACACACTTCCTCTTTGATGAGTCTGGATTAAAAGGTGGGGACGATATCGATTGGATTATATAATTCAGATGTGAATGATTACAAACAGGGTTAATTGTGATTATCATCCCACTACATCACTGAAGCAGAAGGGTGGATTTCACTACCAAAAAAGAAGAGACACAAGTAGAACATGTCCTTGGGACCCCACAATCCTTAGACAGCAACTTCCATAATCAAATAGAAAACGTTGAGTCCATGAAAGTGGCAGGGGTGTAGCAGCAGCAGAACAAGGAGCCAGAGCATGAGGCATTGTGTTCTACTCAACACAAGGGGAAGTAAAGTTGAGTGCTTTTTTAAAGGCTTGTGGAGTAGGATGTCCCTGGGCACTTCATTGGTGGAGCTGGTGTCATTGACCCACAGATATTAAGATGACTGCCTTTGGACTAAGACTTAGGATACAATGGCAAAGTCTTTTGGTATTGCTGGTGCCTTAAAAAAAATTGTGGGATATTCGCTGAACAGAGCAGAGGCGAGGCTGGGAGGTCTGCAAATGGGCCGTCCTCACTGAATAAGTGCAAACTGAACATTTAACTCTGAACTTCATTGACAATGTCCCTAGTAAGCCCCTAAATCTTCAACATTAATTGTGAGGTCTGTGTGGTCATTGCAATGAGTTATCGAACCCAGGCACAGAAGTAGAATGATGCTATGAGAGGAATAGTTGGTGTCAGAATAGAGTTAAGAAGAATAGAGAATGGAGACAGTCTGACCTCTGTCTGGGCAGTCGGCATCAAGGACCAGACGTCATATGTGGCTCCACACCATTTTCCTCAATTGTGTTAGCACCTACTGAATGACCCCCAAGATTAGAGGAATGTTTATATTATATGTCCATTCTATAGACACATTTCTGGAATGTGCTATCAAAGCGTATCAGTATCCACTCCTATATTTACCATCTTCTTCTGTCAGTATACTTATAGGTGCACTCCGAACTCCTTCACCTTTGAGAGTACTAGCTGATACCTCAACCATATATTGGGTATACTTCCTTAGTCCTAGACAGAAATAAAATAGGTCAGTTGAGACTTACAAAATATCCTTTAATTATGTGTAAGAGACAAATTTTGAAATGTCTCTCATTAATCTTTCTAAATTAATGACAATAGTAAATACTATTTTGATAAAATGATATACCATGGGGCAAAAAAAGGACTGACCTAGAATAATTCCTACTTTATACAATAAAAAATTCAGAGTTTACATAACCATTATAAAAAAGCAACTTCATTTAACGTACATAACATAAAAAAAAACAAGTTAATGTTTGTGGTGTTGTGAACTACTTTTAATTCACAGGGCACATTTAAAATACATGTAAAGATCCAAGATCAGTTTATTTGTTTTTACCTCTAATTCTCTGGGTCAAAGAGGTTGTATTGATAGTTCTTTCTTCATTTTCATTATTTTGCCTGAGATAAATTGTATATTTTTGTATGATCCCATTAGGACTACTTGGAGGAAGAAATGACAGTTCAATCTCTCCAGAAGAAATATTTTTGTAGGTAATATTTTCTGGTGCACTATACGGTACTGAAAGAAACAAAAACAATGTATCAAACAATTCCATTCTGAAATCCTATTATTCAAAAATTCACAATCAAATGTGTTAGAATATATATAAAAGAATATACTCTAAAGTGTGATTATAGAAAACATCCTAAATGGAGAAAATATGGTTGATCAGATAACTGACTAAAATGATCTAAAATTGATGAAAATGCATTTACAGGGCTTTTTATTAAAGTATTTGTGACTACAATAGTTTCTCTTCTATTGCATTACATGTAGATGAAAAAGAGATTGAAAAACATTATTAAAATCAATATTACTTCTATTAATAATATAGTGGTTAATAAGTTTTGTAAAGATGTGATTATTAAAACATCAATTATCTGTATCAGATAATGTTCTTGTGACATTGGACATAAACCAAAAAACCATTGTGGCAGTCATGTGCTTATGTTAATTTTATGATTGAAATGTAGGGGTGGAGTCTAGCCTGTTAATCTGGAGATAGCAATTGAGTAGGCAATGAGGCCTCCGTCTGGGCATGGCTTTCTGCTGAGACTTCTGGGAAATCTCGCGATATTTCCCTCATGAATATAAGAAGCTATCTCCCCAGTTGTTGGGAGTTAGCCTCAGAGACGATGAATCACGGACAAGACAAGATGGCAGCGTTTGAGGAGCCGGAGGAGAAGCCACACAGCTTTGCCCTCATGGAGCCAGACCTCTGAAGCTGGAGAGACCACATGGGGACCCCTGCCAGCAATGAGTTGCTTCTGTCACCACTGGATGCTATTGATGAACCCTGAGCCCTGGAAGCAAGGAGCCATGGGGAGACCCCTGCCAGCACCAGGCTTCTGCACCCACTGACCTGTGACTTCGTGAGTTGGAAGGAGACTTTAGAGACTGGTATCGGGCATATGCACTAATATTGGACTCATGACTTTGAACTGAACTGGGTTGGGATGTTTCTCAGTGTTCCATTCCTTTTGTATATAAACCCTTTCCTTATATCCGTATGCGTGTCAATGAAATTTGTTTCTCTAGTCTACCCAGACTAACACAACCATGAAATCTATGCTAATTCATAGACATCCTAAAGGACAGAGTAGAACTGCTTTTGTGCATGCCTGAGACTGTAACTCATTTCAGGAGTAGAAAGCCCTGTCTTTCTCACTCAAAGTAGCTAGTGGTTTTGAACTGCTCACCTTGTGTTATCAGATCCATGCCAATCACTACACTATCACAACTCCTTTAATATTAAACTTGGTGTACCTAAAACAGTTCTCACCATTATTTTGATGTAAGATCTATATAATGAACTGTCTCAAGGAATTGCCACCACTGTAAATCTTAATGGGAGCGGAAAGCCTCGCCTATCATGGAGTAGCTAGTGGCTTTGAACCATTTGCTGAACCTGTGGTTAGCAGCTCAACACGTAACACACTGTGTCACCAAGACTCCTGAATATTGGAATATGTAGCCAGAAATAAATGACTATTTTAATGGACACAAATTTCTGAATAGAATGAAAAAATTTTTGTAATTGAGAAAATTGTGGAAGTTACAAAGGAGTGGTAGGCAGAAGCAAACAAATGAGAGCAAGAAAGGGCAGAGTAGAAGCAAGCCAAAAATTAACATCAGAAGTCCTATTACAGAATCTAGCACAAAGTCATCTTTGCCTGGAAGGGTATTGATCCATTTACTTTTGGCTTCATGTTTCTACACCAACACCAATGTTAAATATCAGGGGGGGACATGATAAAGCCCTTGATCATTTTAAGAGTAAATTTAGGCTATTCCTGAACAAGGGACTGGAACTGGAAAAGAATACCTTGCTCAGAGCCACTATTTGATAGCTCCGACAAAAACAACAAAGCAACTCACTACCTACGAGTCCATGCTGACTTGTAGCGACCCCCAGTGGATTGAGAGGAGTAGAAAGCCCACTCTTAGCACAGTCTTTCTCTTGCAGAAAGGAGCCCTGGTGGTGTGGTGGCTGTGGGTGGGGCTGTGATCCACATGGTTGGCAGTTCAAAACTGGCTCCAGGGGAGAAAAAGCAGGCTTTCTACTTCTGTGAAAAGTTACAATCCATTGGGTGCTAGCACTGACTTGATGGGGGGAGTGGGGGCGGGGGTTGGGATTTGTTTGTTTATTTGTTTGTTTTGGGGGGGTTACAAATCACTTTACAAATCACAACCAATGTGTAACCACTATTCTACCAGTGGTTCCATATTCATGAAAGATATCCTAAATTCTATTACAGGGGTCCGTAGAATGCAGCATGAGGGGCAACCCTAAGGCTTTTGGAATGCAATGTATCCATCCTCAGTGAATGGAAGATTGGAAAATAAAACCCACCATAAGGAAAAGAATAAAAATGAAAATTATCTACTGAGATTCTAGAACTGCAAACTAGTCACCATGAACAAATGTGGTCCAAATTCATACTACCTCTATACCTTAAAAAAATAAAAATAAAAAATAAAACAGAACAACCTCAATTTCAGAATTTAAATTTAAATTGAAACTGTAATCCTGAGTTTATATTACTTTCAAGTAACTAACAAAAACAAACATAGCTCCTCTCTGGAAAAACTCAATCTTAATTTAGGTCACACAAATTTCCTACAAATCAGGTTGAAAGGGAATATGAGCTCTCTGATAAAATCATTAAACACTTGAGCAAATCAGACACCAATAGTGAGAGGTAGTAAGGGGGAAAATGATACACAAAGAGCAGAATCAGACAGCCAAAGACTTAAGACACTAGAATTGTAATGTAAGCAATAAAACTATGAATATTTAATATAATCAAGAAATTGAGTATATTGGAAAATATAATCCAAATTTCCTTTAAAATAGTTTTAGATAATAGAATCAAATTTCCTTCAAAATAGTTTTAAATAATATAAATAGCTTTTAATAATATAATCAGTTTTAAATAATATAAGAGCTTTAAATAAGATAAGTAGATTTTCTGGGGGAAAAACTTGCTTGATAAATTCAAAATTAATTAGACAATGATGAAGAGAAATATAATAAAGTGGACTGCATGCATTAAACATTATTTAAAATTCTAGAAAATCATTGATCTGAAATGTGAAATCTCATAGCTGAGAGAAAAACAAAAATGAACAATAATAAATAATAGCAAAAACATGCAACATACATTGAGATACTTAAATTAGGTTCTAGATTATGATAATACAGAGAAAAACAAAGAGCAAATACTTTTTTAGCTCCCCCCACCAAATATTTTTAAAATAACTTAATCTTTCAGAATTATTGAACGATATTGTTATGAATTGCACTACCCTCCATAAGAATGTTTTATAATACCCTACTATGATTATTATTGTATTTAAAGGTGGGTTTCCTCCAGTCTGATAATAAAGCAGCATTAAAATAAAGGTGCATTGGGTCAATCTGTCATGAGAGGTAACAGAAATTTAGGCTGGAGATGGGAGGAGAGTCAGCCTGGAGATGGCGCAGGCAGAGAAGCCCAGAGGATACAAGGACTTCCTCCAGAGTCCACACAGAGGGACGGTCCTCCCGGAGAGGAGGCACACTGGATTTGAGTCTTCCTTGACACTTAGAGTAAAATGTGAAAGAAAAGAAATGGACTTGCTAAAGAACTGTATAAAATGAAAACAAAATGTAAAGATTTGTTACAATCATGGTGTCGTACAGTATTTTTCCTTTTGTGATTGACTAATTTCACTCAAAATAATGTCTGATAGGCCCCTCCATCTTTAACATTGTATCATATTCCATTTTGTGTGTATACAAAATTTTATTTATCAGTCTTCCACGGATACACATTTAGACTCTTGCCGTCTTCTTGCTAGTAGGAATACTGTGCTGTGAGCATGGATGTGCATATACCTATCCAAGATAAAACCAGAAAAACCTCAATTTCAGAACCTTGATTAAAATGGAAGCTGTAACCCTGAGTTTGGATTACCCAGAGTTCGAGGAGCAACTCCAATTTCTCTAGTAGGGTCTGTGCATATCTTCAGTCCATTTTTCAATTGGTTTATATTGTGCTTTTCTTGTTCAGGTTTTGAAGTTTACTACATATTTTATAGATTAGTCTAATGTCAGATATATGTCAGATACCAAAATTATTTTTCTCAGTATGTGGTTGTCTTCTTGGTCTTCTGAAGAATCCTTCAATGTCTAATTTTAAGATGTCCAGTCCCCTAGATTTTCTTCTGCTGTTTACATGTTTGGATAGTGTATTCATGCCACAAATTAATGTCTCTAAAATTTCCCCTATATTTTCATGATGATCTTTATTTATAGCTTTACATTTTATATTTAGGTGTTTGAGCCATCTTTTGTATATGTTGGGCAATAGGGATAATTTTATTGTTCTGGAAATGAATATCCAACTTTGTCAAAATGGTTTGTTAAAGAAGATTATAAATTTCCCATTTAATGTGTTTGGGCCCTTTGTTAAAAACAAGCTGCCCATTGGTAAATGACTTTACTTCTAGGTTCTCCATTCTGTTTCAGTCCTCTGTTCATTGTACCAGTACCAGCCTGTTTGGACTAGCATGGCTGTGTACTAAGTGTTGAAACAAGGAAGGGATTCACCTTTTTTTGTTAGTAAGAAATGTTTTGTTTATCTAATGTTTCTTTCTTTTTCATATAATGTAGTTGATTAGTTTTTCCTTATCTTTTAAGTATAATTTTAAAGTATGGGGTGGGGTTGCATTATATCTGTTGATGCCTTTGTGAATTATTTACATTTTTACAATGTTGTCCTCTTATATGAAAGGGTAGCATATTCATTAAAGCTTGGAAGCAAAAAAAAATGTAATTTTGCTATCTTTATGAATTGAGCAACCCTTGTGAAAGAGTTATTCGGCCCCCAAAGGAGTCATGACCCACAGGCTGAGAACTGCTGATTTAAGAGGTTCGATATTTGACAGGGTGTTGATGACGGTAACAAACAAACCCACTACCACTGAGTCCATTCTGACACCTGGTCACCTTTCTTGGGTTTCTGAGACTGCCATCTCAGGGAAGCGGACAGCCTCAGGCTGCCCCACATTGGGTGAACTTGCACCTCCCATTTTGCACTTAGCAGCTTCCTGCTTTATATACAGCGCCACACAGCAGGATCTCTGACAGTTACCACTTTCCTTTCCCATGTTGCACAAAACGGAATACAATATCACTATCGGAAGTAATAAAATGACTCTACACATATTTTATAACTTATGAATTAATTATAAAGAGAGCTTAAAACATAAATAAAATATCATAATATAAAATATGTACCTCCAAGGTAAAATGTATTGTGAAAAAAATAATCTTTAGAGACTGATAAAGTTGGATGCCAGTTCTAACTAACCTCATCATGTAACTGTTGGGTGACTTTAAGCAAGTCACCACCACCCTACTTCCAATTCATATAAAAGTTAGGGGGGCAGGGATTTGATTTTCTTCTAAAACACAAACAAGGGCAACAACAACAACGAATCAACACATTCCTAGAGAGCCGATTCTGACTCATACAAACCCTGTGTTCTCGTCTCCAAACTCACTGCCACAGTCCATTCTGACTCCCGGGGACCCGGTGGGACAGGGTCGACTGTCCTGTGTCTTTCTGAGACCATCTTTCTCCGATGGAGTGGCTGGTGTCTGGGGGAACTTGACCTCGTGGCTGCCATCTAAGACACAATCACTCCACCACCAGAGCTCCGCGGGCGACCTGTTGTTCCCATTAGGGGCCGTCAAGTCGTCCTGACTCCGCTATCGTCACCCTCAGAGGGGTCCCCACAAAATGATATAGCAACGAGTCTGACATATCATACATATTTGTTAAATAATAAACCTCTCGCCTCGGCCTTTTTATTGAAGACCATTTATATTATAAAACTGCACTGCTTGATTTATCTGAGAATTAAATAAGGCTGTTTGAGCGAAAGCCATTAGCAGAACCCCTGGCACTCAGACTGTGTTCAACTACCACTTGTACTTGTTTCTTTTCTTACAATGGTATAAGACAAAACTAGCTTAGACACTCATTCTCAAAATATATTCAAGTACAATATGTACAAAAGCAATGAAACCTGCCAATGCATAGTTCAATATCAATGAAGTTTCACTTTGACAAAGAGCTTTGAATGATATAAAATGCTACTTTGACTTTTTCTTTCTGCAATTAAACTATTAACCACTCCTTGACTTCTTATTTCTGCAATTAAGATTATTAGCCACTACCACAGGACACTTTGCTGATATTTGGGTATATGAATTTCTACAAAGAATCTCAAGCCAACAGGCAAATGCTTTCCTAGATTTTAATAGACTCAAGATTATAGACTTAGGCTCACAATATAATATCTAGTTAAACCATAGAAATGTGCTGATATTGGGCCATTTTAACCTAAAAAGTGACATCTTCATGTGCTTTAAGAAACAGCCAGCCAGTAAATATTTATTCTTTTTTTTGAAATAATAAAAAGAAAGAATTCTGTATTTAGTCCATAACTCTCAGCATTCATTACAAAATTGGCCCAGCGATTATGCTTCCTACACTGGGCTTGAAACACAGTATAAGCAATTCACTAAATTTATCAAGCACTTGTCTTTCCCCAGTGACACTGAGACTGAAAGACCAATTTGTTTACTCTCCTTGCATTATTTCCTCTCCTTGGGCTGTCCCTTCACTCTACACCCACAACTTCTAGGATGCCCTCTTGACTACTCTGCCCTCCTCAGGAAGAACCAGTACCACTTCTTCCATGAGGCTTCTCCAAAGAGTCCCTTCTCTGTACTCCCTTTGTTCCCCCTCTATCTCTAAACAAAGCTCATGAGAGATTATAAGAATTTCTTCTCAGGAATGTGACTAGCTTTAATCTCATTTGAAAGCAAGAAGCTGTTGCTATGTAGTCAATTCAGATATAGTCCGTTAATATGACCCTTTATCCTTGTGTGATGAATTATAACTCTGAACTCCCCTTTTGAGTGGTCTTTTCTGCCTGAATCATGGAAAGAATTAAGTCCTGATAGTAGTAGAGGGTGTGAAACAATAAGTCAACCGTTAATTTGTGTGGGTGTATGGTCTACTGAAAGGGAAAAGCCACACCCCAAAACCACTCCATTGGTATAAGAACCATCTTAGACAGACATGGAAAGCCCAGTACCATTAGTGGTACCTGCTAGTGGAGGCCAAGATGAGAGGCACCCAAGACTGTGGCAGAGAGGCTTAAAGGAGCAGCAACCAAGACTGTGCGGTCCCTTCTCCTCATCTGGGCCTGTGAGACAGCGTGACAAGTGGGCTTCCTGGTCCACAGAGGCAAAGACCAAGGGGCCACTTGACTGGGAGGCTAAGAACCAGAGGGCAACTTGGGTGCTTGTTGTGACATGTGGTGGTGGACCCATGATTTTATCCTGATTAGTTACTAATCCCGACTTTTGGTGACCTGCTAACACTCCAAAAAAAAAAAGTTCACTGCCACTGAGTCAATACTGATGAGAGTGACCCACTGTGGGTTCCCAGGGCTATAATTAGGGGCGTAGAAAGCCCAGTCATTCTCTTTTTTTTTCTTTTTTTCAGGCATCACTGCCCTCAGGTGGTGGGAGTAGGAGGCCCAGCCTTTGCTCCTGGGAGCCGGAATTTAACCTCCATCCCAGTGGGCCGCAGTCCCGTGCACAACCACTCCACCACCGGGGCTCAGCCCCCAGTCATTCTCCCATGTAGCTGCGGATGGTTTCAAACTGTCAACCATGTGGATCACAGCCAACCATAACCACTTACACCTCCCGGGCTCCCCAAATCTCCTAATAGAGCCCTTTGATTATAAGCATGGTCTCTGAGTGCTGTGTAACCACTGCAATGAAAATGTCAAACCCAGAAAAGATCTCTGTTGACTTAATGGATATATGTTGGACTACTAAACTTAAGGGCCACACTATGAAGCCACTAGTCTCTATAGGAGAATGAAGGGCTTTCTGATCAGTAAGTGATTACTCATAGGCTGCTAAATAAAAGACCAGCAGGCTGAAACCAATGGCCACTTTGAAGTAAAAAGATGAGAATTTCAGTCTCAGTTACAGGAACCCACAGGGGCAGTTCTAATCCTGTCCTACAGGTCACTATGAGTCAGATTTGACACAGTGGCAATGTGTGAAAGAGTTGAGAATGTGTGAAAGTGTTGAGAAAGAGTTACAGTCTCAGAAACTCACAAACAGGTCTATGCTGTCCCACAGAGCTACTGTGGTTTGGTATCAATTGGGAGGCGGTGAGCGTAGTAGAATGCTGTGAAAGGAACGCTTGGTATCAGACTTGGTAAAGAACAATGGAGGGAGGAGGCATGTCTGACCTCTGTCTTGTGGCACTAGGGAAGCCAGAGGAAGGCAGATAGGGCTTTCCATGCCATTTACTGCACTATAAAACTAAAAAAAAAATTACAAGCATATTTAAGGTTTGTTTTCCTAAGATCTTTAATTTGAAAGCTTCACAGATTTGTATTTTGGGGTTCCCTCCTTAAAAGAATTTAGGACATTCAGAGCAAGTCTTTTCACATTTTTAATAGAAAAAGCAAATATCATTCTGGATTTCATATAATGAAATATCCAGGTTTGCTTATGTAAAATATTAATAGCGTGACAATTGTCAGCTATTTTTACTATATTAATCGATACTATCACATAAACCAACAGGTCAAACTTACCAGTCTCAGAAGTTCTTACAGAGAGTGAAGAAGACAGCTGTTGGCCGTGACCGACCCGAGTATAGGACCTTATGGAAACGTTATAGAGGGTGTAGGGTTTCAAGTCCATTAAGACAATGTTTGACGTTGACGTGTTCCTTGTAAATAAAGCATCTGTATTTTTATAGAGCACTTCATAAGCAACAATTATCCCATTGGGTTTCTCAGGGGGTGACCACTTCAACTGAATTTCATTTGCAGTAACATCAATTATTTCAACCTCTTGAGGTGGTGATTCTGGTTCTGGTGAAAGAAAACAAAATTTTAAATGCATGTATTTGGTCATTCTCATTTCAGACCCTAAAACTAGAATGAGGTAGATGGCAACAAGCATTAAGCATTGCTGGTTTCGCTTGAGTAAATCATCTTTGAAAGTCTTACCATCTTCCGGAGTTGTGACAAAGATGTCATTTTCTTCAGACAAAGAGCTTTCTCCCACATGGGTTGAAGCAGCCACTCTCATTTTGTATCTTGTATATTTCTTTAACCCTAAAGTAAAACAGGCAATTTGTTTAAAATCCTTAAAATAACATTCCTGGATTAGGGCCATTTAACATTGGACTAGTGAAAATAATTCATTTAATCTCAATCTCCCCAAATTCCTTAGGTGGTAGGTCTGTTCCGTGTGGATGAGGTTTCATTTTTCTCCAATAAGATTAGTCTAATGACCACAAAAAAATTAAGATTAGTCTAGGTTCTAAGACTGGAGAGTGACATTTGGCACAATGTATGAGTATCATTGTCTGGACACAAGCACCGTGTCGCCATTGTTGCTTCAGCTCTGTCTACATTCATTCACTCCGCTCTTTCTGCAACATCAGCTTCTTTAGATGCACTGGATAGAAACCTTCCTTGGTTAAGTTTATTCCTGTGAATATTATGGTGCTTTTGGCTTCTCTGAGGATAAACATAATTAAAGGAAAATAACTGTAGTTGGCTGGCTTATTTCTGCAGGTATTTTTCTAGGCAACAGAGCAAGCACAGTAAAACCTGAAATGACACAACTCGCCTTTGGCACTGGGAAGGCAAGAAGGAGAAGCGTGTGGGCCATCAGAACAGACATGTCAAGAAGAAAACTTTGTTCTACCTGTGATGAGAAAGCTGTTATCTACAGTAGTCATCTGGAAGGCTCTGCTTGTATCCAGTTCCATTGCATAAATTGTATAGTGAGTGATTTTTCCATTGGGATATTCTGGAGGATCCCAATATAATAAAATAGACGATGAACTAATATTTCTATAATTTATTATTTGGATGGAGCTTGGCACTTCAAAAGAATGAACAAGTATGTGAATGGGAAGAAAAAGTATTACGGTGCACACAAGTCATGTCTGCAAGTCCTTATTTGAAGGCAAATGCATTCTTACCTTGTTCACGTGTCCTAACCTTGAGAACTGTTGGTGGTCCTTCTCCCATGATGGTGAAAGCAGATACACTAATCATGTGCTCAGTGAAAGGTACCAGTCTCCTGATAACATAAGACAGCTGTTCTGCAGCAATGTCCGTAATGTACTGATTCTTCATAGTAACTGTTGGAAATTGGGAGGGGGAAGCAAGGTGTTGGACTTCACACTATATATAAATAATTCTTGCTCATATAACATGATCACATATTATGTATTAATCACTCCAAGAAATCCATGACACATACACACTCCCAACACATACACACACACAGCAATAAATATAAGCATTTTAGAATATAGTTTAATTATTTACACAATTTGAGGACTTGAGAATGCTTTTGTATTTGGGATTTATTTTTTTAGAAGTTATAACTTTCTAAAGGATATCAGCTAGAAATTATTTCTGAAAAGACAGACTATATATCTAATATCAAATTGAAATATCACAAACCAGTACTAGGTCAACACAGGAGAGCTACAGAAATCAGAATCATTTGAACTCTAATTCTGCATGCCTTTACTAACTTCAAGAATACTTTAAAATAAGCATGCTCACACAATTGACACAGACATATGAACCAAGATTTCAAATGTGCTTTTACTTTATCTCATATCTATACTTCTGAAAAATGTTATTAGAAATCTAGGCCAAAATTGAAGTATTTGAAGAAACAGCTCTATCAGAAATCCCAGGCCTCTTGGTTTTTAATATTGCATCCAAAATTATTTGCACAAGGGGAAAAGATCAAAAATTAAATAATTAAATAAATATGTATTAACATAATAGTTCACTAAGTTTATTATCTATTTTCATATAACACCATTATTTAACAGGTGACAAATATCAAATCAGTGAAAAGGCACAGGAGTAAATTGCCCCGCTCAGTTAACATTTTAGAGAAGGAACAGAGGGACTATCAGTGTTATCTTACAAAACATTTTTAATTTGCTGTCTAAGATCATTCCCCTTTTAGACACAGTAAGATCCATTGACACCAAAGAGCAAGTGTGTACACTAATGACATCACCACGTCAGTGGAGTCACCTACACCTGTTTATCGCCCCATGCACCAGAGTTGTAACTTTCTGACCTATTTACCTTTAGTGACATTTGAAAACCTATTTGTCAAAAGCTGCCCAGAGCAGAAGGCCTGTAAATGATTTGAAGATATGTTAATCCCTTCCCATCACACCTGCTTTGGCAACTGTAATAACTGATTGTCTATGCAGCTTGGTCAGAGACTCTAGGGTGCTACTTTTTCTAGGCGGAAGGTCAAATGGGTTAGAAGGGGCCAACCCCTGCCTGTGTGGCATTCCCATCTGCTGCTCAAGGTTATCCAACAGTTAAAAAATCTGACTGCAGCCCATTAACCATTAATAATTTAGCTGAACTCGAAGCAAAGGTTCATAGATGTGTTAACACTGCTGGTGGCTAAGATGCACTATACAGAGAATAAAAATGTTACTTACTAGCATTTGAATACTGGTGTTCAGCTCTATTCCTTGCAGGAAAGTTATAAGGAAGGTTGTTATACACGAGTGAAGCAAATGAGTGCAGGTCAGAAGACATCTCTGCTGAACCCTCCAGGAATTCCGTTATTGGCTGCACTATGTCCACAGTCTCTGCGGCCATGGGGTCATGAATAAACTGAAATTAAAAACAAACATTTTCAAATACTATTGGCGATCCCTACACTTAATATTAGCTTGCCACGAGTATAATTACTTTAAAAAAATGCTAGGAACTTTGAAAGGGAGTCTTGGTGGCACTGTGGAGAAAGAAATGGGACAAGGGATTATAAGATATTTGAATCAAAGGCTGAGCTGTGGTGGCAAAAGTGGTTGAGTGCGGGATTGCAGCCCGTGGGCTTGGCGGTTCAAATCCAGTGGTGGCTCTCAGGAGCAGCGCTGGGTAGCTCCCACAACCACCAGAGGCAGTGATGCCAAAAAAAAAAAAGATTAAAAAAATATATTTAAATCAAGCACACAGACACTCTGCAGGAGAAAGAAGATGTTAACTGATCTGACAAAGAGTTAGGGAACCTCTGAAACCCCATGTATGGTCTATATGAAGAAGGAATCCACTTGATGACACTGGAGAGCGTCACTTTGTTTGGAGAGTGACTTTAAAAATATGCTTTTCAAAAAGCAATGCTTTCATTACCATTGTTTTCATAATCCAAGACCGCATTCTCAAGCTCCTGAAATCCTGCATCATGATAGCACACTGTGGTTATTTCTCCATCTCAAGAGGCCAATCCTGTACTTGTCTATGCAACAGATTTAGTTATTTCTGACCTGAGCTAGATTCTAAAAGATAAAATTAGACATCTGTGCGTGAAGTCTTCAGGACTAAAATATTTTACCTGTTCACCAGGAAAAAGATAAAAGTACTAGATATGCTCCCTGTAAAGGCAATAAATGATTTTCTGTGACTCTTTTAGCCCAGTTCTCGAAAACACCCACCAACCCATCTTTTCCTGCATGGGTCTCAGTAAGAAGGGAAGGGAAAGATTGTGAAAGGATTCACCTATGCATAACTGAACACTGGCTCCATTATGTATAAAATGAGCCCTCTGAGAAGTAGAACAAGGGATCTTACTACCCAGAGTTGGGCTCCCTATACTAAATATCCCTGTGCAGTGAACTACCTTGGTCCAGAAGACAGCTGTGGCACCAGCAAAAGCAGATGCAAAGCTGGAGCCAGCGAATGAAGCAGGGTGATGGGCTTCCCAGCCCCCAGAAAAAGGAAAGCTGAGTGTTCTGGGGCAGAGGCTGGAGTGGGGTGCCTCTGGGAACTTAGTTGGAGATGCCAAGCTTGCTGACCTTTGGAAGTGGCTGAGTGACCCCAGGCTGAGGTTTCCTAAAGTGAGGGTGTCTCTGGGCACTTCATTTGTGAAGCTGGATACCCTGACCCAGAGAGCGTGAGCTGACTCGAGTTCAAGCAGGGTGGCATGTCTTTGGAGCATTTATTAGCAGCCCTGAAATAATTTTGTAGGAATTCCTGACTGAATATCTGTATTCTGAGCATCTCCCACCTGCATTGTAAGCTTTTCACATCCTTAACAAACTCATTAATCATGAAACTGAGACTTGTGTATCCATTGCAATAGATTACTAAACTAAGTAGCTGGAAAAGTAGAGAGTGTTGTAAATGACATTATTTTAAAAGCTGTTTTACTCCTTTTTGTACTTTCTATGCATTCCAGGTGTAAGAAGCCAATTATGCTTGCTTGATGCACATCAGGGATGCTGGTTTCTCTGTAGTGGAGATTCACATCACGATAAAAGCCGTATGATAATTATTTTATAGGATTCATATAATTCTCATATGAGCATCCTATCCTATGAAATAATTTATCTGCAATTGTGCCTAGCTCTACCAAAATGTCAGAATGAAATGAAACCATCAGGAGTAGACCTGTGCAGTCCTATTTTTTGTTGACAGAACAGCATGACATACTTGACTGAAACAGATTAGGAAAAGCATGTTTTGTCTAAAGAGATACTATTAGGTATTTTGTACTGAATGTTTACCATGGAAATAAGACTAAAATTTATCTAAAGCCATTTGACTTAAGAATAAGAGTATCTTTCAATCAAATGAAATATGTATATGTTTAGATTGTGGTTATAACACATTTACCAAGGTAAATCTTAGAGATCATCCTGGAAATTTGAACATAGTGTAGGTATTAGGTAATATCTAGTAAATATAAGTTGTGGGTGTGATTATAGAATGAATTACAATGTCCATCTGACTTTAGAGATGCATGGTTGGCACAAAGGCATACTGGTGGTATAGTGGGTAAAGCATGGCCGCTGAGATCAGCATGTCAAGTCTGTAGGACAATGCTGTGGCAGTAGGTTCCCTTAAAGCTTTGCACCCTTTGGAAAACATGAGGCAATTCTACTCTTTTCTGCAAGCTCACTATTGAGTAACTAGGAATCAGAATCCATTTGAAGGCAGTCTGACTTGGCCTTAGGCATGTAGGAGTGACCAGGACATGAAATGTGAAATTTAATTTAAAATGCTTCTGCAGTAGAAACAAAAAGATATGACATATAAGACAAGAATGGCAGAAAACTGATAGATATGAAACCTGGATGGAAAGCAGATAGGGATCCATTAAACTCTTTTTGGTACTACTGTACTTACATGAAATTTGGGAGAAATGATTCAAGATCACAACTTCCCTCTCTTTAGTCATTATTTTTTCAAGTTCTGTGTGAACTTCATCTCCAAAGTTCACCTACAAAACTTCTCTGAAAATTGTTAGTCATTCCATAAGGTATAATGCTATACCTTAAATGCTATACCTTTGTATTTTCTGAACAAATTTTTATTGTAGCTTTTTCTTTTCTTATTAAATGCTATACCTTTGGATCTTCTGAACAAGTTCTTTTGGGGGAGGGGGGCACATCACTGTCTCTGGTGGTCATGGGCGCTACCCAGTGCTGCTCCAGAGAGCCGCCGCTGGATTTGAACCGCCAAGCCTGCACTCAACCACTTACACCACCAGGGCTCAGCCCTGAACAAGTTCTTTTTATTGTAGTTTTTTCCTTTTATTTTCTTTCTTTCTTTTCAAGTTCCATTAGCTATCCTACATGTGTTTGTGTTGCCTTTACACACAGGTTTAAAGTAGATTTATATTTCTTCTTAAGCCTAAAGCTCCTAGTATTTTCAAGAAAAATTGTAAAAGTTCAGAAAAAAAATTCTAGAGCAGTTTAAGTAATTTAAACCTCAAAAGGTAGATCATTTAAATGTTAACTTTTTTGAGGTGCAAAAGAAAAGAGAGGATTCCAGAAAATATGCTGTCCTTTCACTGATATTTATATAAAACTGGTAAACTAGGAAAATGTTGCATTGAAAAGAAGGGAGACACATATTTAATATCTACTTTAGAAAGTTCTGTGATTTAAAAAAAAATCCTACAGGGTAAAAGTTAAAGGCCTTCCATCTTCCAATAACCACTTCAGTTATCCCTGCACAGGGAAATCAAGGGTGAGTGGTGAAAGGGAGATGTGGCGTGAATCACAATCACATAATTCAGAGATGTTCTGCTATTCCCGTCAATATTTTATGTGTGAACAAAACAGCTGTTTCTACTATCAATCAGTCACCCTTTGTGGATCTACGGTGCACAAAGTTCAAAGGTAGACTGAGGTACTACAAAGAATTTCATTATAAGCTATGATTATTGCATTAAATCTCTCAACATTTTCTATCACATGTCAGATAAATTACTGAGAAGTCATAGCGATCCATCAATTATGTGAGTTCAGCAACTCTGTTGTAATACTGCCATCGCAACCTAGTAGTGAAGCTGATATTTTGAATCTCTGAGTTTCTTGCAAATTCTGATGTTCACTGAATGACCATCCAACTTTGATTCCACAATCACTCGGAGTGTTACTGTAATTACTGGCTGTTTTTGTATGATTCTTTCACACACTTCAGCTCCTTATAAAATTCATTAGATAAAAGATTTTTCACAGGTATACAGATAAACAAATATGAGGGGAAAATAAGAAAGTAAAAGAAGCTAGAAGGTACAAAATGGGGAAAAACATTGAGGGAAGGTATGCCATAACTTCTATAAATATTGGACTCAGGGGTCACCAGTAACTTATCAATACTGACATTCTAAAATGGGCAACTTTCTGCCATGGAAAACTTCTCTCTATATTGTAGAAGTTTAGTGGCACATCTGTTCTTGTTCAATTGGAAACCACTAGCACCATTACAAGCTGAAAAGTAGCAATGTCTCCAGAGATTGCCACACGCTTCCCTAGATGTTAAAATTCCCCCAGCTAAGAATAACCAGCAAATGTCACAATCCATGAGCATGAAAGACTTCTCATATGCTACCTAGAAAACAGAATTTTTAGGTAAAAAGTGAATGTTTTAAAGTTATACTTCTGATGCAACTGAATAAATTTGATTTTCTATATTATTGTGTGTGAGATTTGTTTAAGAATATATATATATATATATATCAGTTTAGATTCACCAAAGATTTAGTGAGTTAGATTAATAAAAACGATGAGAGTAGGAATTTGGGGAATATGATTACCAGATAACAAGCCAGGAAGGTTTCCTTAGCAATTCCTGGAGAGGTTTCACTAGGAGAAACACCTTATGTTCCTGAGAATGAAGAATTCCATTTAAGAGCTAAGCAGATCCAATCATCCTAAAGTGGAAGAGTCAAGACACCTGCAGACATATTCCCTTGAAACATTGGCCAACAACACAAGCCATTTATGTGAGTTCCACCCCGACCCAGCACAGCTAATTTCCCTAAGGCCACCCAGCCAACAAAATCTCTGACGTCACTGGTCAGTCATGGTCCTACATCAATAGCAAATCATACAGGAAACAGTGCAGACATTCTCAGTACAAAACTGTATGTTTCACCATTTCTCCCCTTCATCATTCTTTCTTGTATGTTCTCTGGTGCCACCCCACCCTTCACTTGGCTCAACTCTCCCAAATAATGTGTACTTAAACACAATGACACTACAAAAGGAGAATGAATCCTCATCCACAAGGTGGTTTTAGATTATTTTGGTTTTGTACTTTTGTCCTATTGAACTACTTTTATTGTTTGATGTCTAGTATTTTCCTGCCTGTCCGATTTCCCCTTTGGGTACAAACCCCACCTGAGAATATACATTTCCCATAAAAACAGGTGGGTCTGTAGCTTCTGGCACACCTACCTAAACTAGGGTAAGTTTTCTCCTCTGAGTCCACACACATTCATGCTACTATAGCAACAGAACTTGAGTATCAATAGCCAAGCCATATTTTTGGTGTCTTTGTTCCCACTTTACCCTGTTCATGGATCCATTATCATTTTCTGCTCTCTTTCCTGTCAGGAAATCTGTTAATTCTAATTACTCTTCAAAATACATTTTCCAACAATTTTTTACAAATCAGTTGGTTTATCTAGATACGTATCATTATTATAATCCTTACTTTCTTTTTATTTTCTCTTTTATTCCCTCTAACTTGCCCATTTACTTATTTCTGCCCCCTCTTCTCCACTTCAGTAGTTTATGTATTTTGGCTTCTATTAGACCTCTCTCTCTCGTCACTACACAGAGCCAACTACCTCTACATGACCATCAGCTCACACACTACTCACAGATTTACCACAATGCTGAAGAGATAGCTACTGGAAACTAACCATTGCAACTAACCATTGCAAACTGGAAAACAAACAAAACAATTGAAATTCTCCAAATCCAATGGAGTATTCTGAAAGAAGAGGCCCTAGAACTACCAGAAACAGAATTCAGAAGTTTTATATTTAAATCCTTTTGAGAGATGTGGAGAACACTCATGAGAAGAAATTGAAAAACTAAAAGTCTTAAACCAAAGAAATCCCACAAGATAAGCAATGAGAATACAGAATTAGGCATAATGATAATATGCTCAAGGTACAGAGTTAACTAAGAGGAATACAAATCTGTGAACTCGTACAATATCATTCTGACTACAAATGACAAGAGAAACAATCAAAAAAAAAAAAGTAAAAGCATTCAGAGGAAGCTTGAGAATGATGTGGAGCACCATCAAGAGAAACAACCTATGTCTCAAGAAGAAACAAAAACAAGAAGAAACAAAAAAAATAGAGAAAATAGTGTGAGAAATTATAGAAGACCATTTCCCCAATATCACAAAAGAGGAGGAAATAAATATTCAAAAAGGTGAGAGAACGCCAAGTAGACTCCAAAAGAAAAGTATCATGATACACCAAGCTCTCCAATGTCAAAGAAAAGTAAGGAACTTTGAGGGCGGTGGTGGGGGGTGGGGAGGATGGAGAGGGATAGCAAACTATAAAGGAATACTTTTAAGGATGAGATGGGACTTCTCAGCAAAAGCTATACAGGAAAGGAGAAAATGGAGTGACATATAAAAAATTCTGGAAGAAAAAACTGCAAATCAAAAATCCTATATCGATCCTCAAATACAGGGGGATGTAGAGGGGTGTTTACAGATATAACAAAATGAATGCATTCATAAAAATGAGAGAAGCTTTAAAAAAATTAACCAGATCACTATGGATAGAGAACCAGGAACAAAAGCAAAAAAGCCTAAGAGCATCATTCAGCACAAAACCAGTGATAGTGCAACACAATGTCAGCAGCATTGAGAACGGCACAGAGATGGAGTAGAAACAAAGATTCCAATAAAACCACACACACGAGGAAAAGAAACCAAACACTAACACAGCCACAAGATGGCAACCCCACATATATCACTAATAACACTAAATGTTTACGGATTAAATTGACCAATAAAAAGACACAGAGTAGCAGATTGAATTAGAAAACAATATCTATCTATATACTGCCTCTTAAGAGACATACATGAAGCTCAAGGAAAAAAATAGACTGAAAGGGAAGATAAAGAAACCTATCAAGCTATGACAACCCAAAACAAATAGGAGTGGCAATATTAATCTCTGATTAAAAAATACTTCAAGGCAAGTAACACAATAATAGTCCAGAAGAGAAACTACCTAATGATGAGAGGAACACTACAACAGGAACAGACATCTTATGCACCCAATGAAAGACACTCAAAATACATTAACCCAAATTTCTTAAAATTGAAAACAGAAATAAATAGTTCAACAGCAATAACAGGAGACTTCAAGACACCACCTGCCAGGAATAGCAGAACCTCAGGAAAGAGATTCAATTAAGAAACAAAAAAGCTTAAAATCATAATCAACCAACTCTACCTCTAGACATACCCAAAGCACTCCGATGACCAACAACAATGCAGAGTACATGCCTCTCTGGTGCACTTGGAACATACTCCAGAGCAGATTGCACATTAGACCACAGAACAAACCTAAATTAATTTTTTAATTGAAATGCAACACTTCATCTTCCCAAATTACAATGTTATAAAACAGAATATTGGCAATAGAAAGAATAGGAACATAAAGACAATCACATAAAGACTGGCTAGCATACTACTTTAAAAATACTGGACAATAGATTAAATAAGGAATTACATTAAGAAATTCCTTGACACAAATGAGAACAATGATACATCATACCAGAACCTTTGGGGCACAGCAAAAGCAGGTCTCAGAGGACAATTTATATTTATTAATACACATTTGAAAAGAGAAATCCAAAATCAATACCTTAACACCCCACCAACAATTAAAATAGGGGCAATAATTTAACTTTTTAACATCAGCAGAAAAGAAATATTATATTTGAGCAGAAATAAGTTATATGGGAACCAGAAAAACAAGAGGAACAAGATAAAAATTTATTTTTTGAAAGGAATAACAAAATTCACAAACCACTGGAAAACTTAGCCAAGGAAAAGGAGAAAATACGGAGCTAGAACTATAGATTAAAAGGGGAAATGGAATTTTAAAAATAATTACACCTTATGGTGAAAGACTGTATTCCAGCAGGTTTAATAAACTAGAATAGACAAATACCTTAATTGGCCATCTACTCTATTAACATGAACACCTGTATAAAATCTTAGTGGACTCATAGAAGAAGAAGAAATAATAGGGAATATCATCAAGAAACTTTAAAATAAGAAAGCCTCAGGACAAGGTGGCTTCACATCAAAAGTCTACCAAGTGTTCAGGGAAGAGCTGTCACTAATTCTACCCAGACTATTCTAGAATATGGAAAAGGACAGCAAACAACTACCTCATTTTTAAGTGATTATACCTTATATAATACAACCAGGCAAAGACCCCACAAAGGCAGAAAACTACAGACAAATATCCCTCATGGATATGGATGCAAAAGTTTCCAACAAAATCCTAACCAATACAACCCAACAAGATACCAAAAAAAAAAAAAAGCATCAATACCAAGTGGGATTCACCAAGGATGCAAGGATGGTTCAGCATTAGAACAAAAAGTAATGCAGTCCACCACATCAAGAAGACTACAACAAGAACAACATAATGATATCAATAGACACAGAAGAAGTCTTTGACCGTATCCAACATTCATTTCTGATTAAAAACAAAACAAAAAAACTCTACAAAGTAGGAATATAAGGTGGGGGGGGGGGTCACATCTGAAAAACTAACAATCAACATCAATGGGGAAAAACTGACATTTCCCCTAAAAACTGGAACTATACAAGGGTGCCCGTTATCACCACTCTTCTTCAGCCGAACCATAAGAAAAAAATAAAGAAATCAAGGAAATGCAAGTGGGAAAGAAGTGAAACTCTTGCTAGCTGAAAGCAGTATCATTTTATATAGAGAGAAACATAAGGTCTCCACAGAAAGACTATTGGAAACAATTAAGGAATTTGAAATGTAGTAGAATATAAGATTAACAATGAGAAATCAATCATTATATTATATACTTATGAACAAAGCTCTGGAAAACATCAAGAAGCAATATCACTTACAATAGCTACATAAAAGATAAAATACCTAGGAATAAGCCAAACCAAAGAAACTAAAGTTCTATACAAAAAAACTCACACAGCATTATTATAAGAAAACAAAAGATGGCTACACAAATAAAAGGATACCTCATGCTCATGAGTAGGTAGAATTAATATTGTGGCAGTGAAAGGACATTAAAGTTATCCAAGTGGGAGAGGAGGAGGTGAAACTATCATGATCTGATTCTGTACATTCAAAATTGCTAAAGCTCTCCAGTGGGAGCACTTGACATGATAGAGGAATATGGAATGATCAACAAACAGAAGTCTATTGGTGTTCTATATACATTTGGACAGAACCATGGAAGAGAAGATCAAGAATGCAGTAACCTTCACTATAGCTAAGAACAAATTGAAAGACCTAGGAATAGATTTAACCAAAAAAACTAAAGACCTATACAAGGAAAATTGCAAGACTCCAGTACAGGAAATCAAAAGTGAATTCCCATTTGGAATAACCTCCCAAGCTTACGAATTGGAAGACTCAACATAGTAAAGATGTCAATCTTACCTAAAGCACTAGTTATAAATAAATGTTATCTTTATTGAAACACCAACAATTTTCTTCAAAGAATTGGAAAAACTGACAACCAATTTCATATGGAGAAGGGAGAAGTCCAGAATGAGCAGAGAACTCCTCAAGAAGAAGGACAAAGTCTGAGAACTTTAACACCTACTACACAGCCACAGTGGTCAAAACAGCATGGTATTAGGATGATGACAGATACCCAGACCAGCGTAAAATAACAGAGTCCAGAAGTAAAACCATCAGCATTATAGACAATTGATGTTCAAAGAGGGTCCCAAAACGATCAATTGGGGAGCAGATGCTCTTTTTAACAAGAGGTGTTGAAAACAATGTACCCACATGTAGAAAAATGAAACAAGATATTTATTTACTTCACCCTATGCACAAGAACAAACAAAATGTTCACAGGCCTAGAAGTAAAACCCCAAACCATCAGGATCATCAAAGAAGGAATCGGGTCTAGTCTAAGATCATTGGCCATGGTAATACATAGGCTTACTGCGATAGGGAAGGGTATACACACAGGTGAACTGGAATTTGACAAATGGGATTTAATAAGAATTATACTCCAGTGTGCCTCAAAAGACTTCACTAAAGACTGGGAGAGGATTTTTAGTAATGACACACCAGACAAAGGGCTTATTATTAAAATCTATAATACCCTTATGGCCTGCAGGAAGAGGAAAACAGTTAATCTCCTGAGGATGTGAGCAAAAGAATTGAAAAGAAACTTTTGTAGGAAGGAGACCCATGTGACCAATAAACATATGAGAAAATGTTCCGGATCATTAGCTATCAGAGAGATGCAAAATAAAACAACCATGAGCTACCATTTAATAACCCTAAAATTAGCCCTAATCAGATTCAGAGATAGCAACAAATGTTGGAGGGGTTGTGGGGAAAGAGGAACTCTCCTCCACTGCTGGTGTTCATGCAGTGGTGTTCTAACCACTGGGAAATGATCTGGCAATATTTAAAAGAAATGTAAATCGAATATTTAAAGAAAATGGAAATGGGCATATACCCAGAAAAGGTAAGAAATAAAATACAACCAGTTGTCTACACCCCAATATTTATTGCTGTGCAATCTATAATCACAAAGAGTTGGAAACAACCTAAATTCCCGTCGATAGACAAACAGATTAGGAAACTGCACTTACAATGGAGTACTATGAAGCACTAAAAAGAATGGATAATCACATGAAACACCTTGTTTCATGGGAAGAATTGGAAGGAATTATGCTAAGTGAGGTCAGCCAATCACAAAGAACACATACAACATGAATCCCCCGAAGTACGTACAAGCAGCACAGTTAGAATAGAAGAAAATACATGGATAGAGGCATAAGCACTCAGGTGGAGAGCAGAACAAATCCAACATAAAGAAGGGGAAAAGGAGGAAGGAAATAAGAACACAGGGAGATGATAGCATGGAGGAACAGAGCACTAACCCACCCAGCGGGGAGACTATTGCTTTTATGTCCACAGAATTGGAGTGTGTGTATAGACCCCACCATGGTGCACCAAACCAAG